>VDFB02117765.1:0-49852 GCA_007258455.2 Sequoia sempervirens | reverse complement strand
GGATTCATGAAGTCTCCTCCATTTTCATCCTCAACCCGAGCTTTGAAGGGCAAAAATTCTTTTTTTTTTGGGGCAGAGAGCAAAGAGGTGGGAAAAGGGGAGTTCGCTAGAACCAAGGGGTTCTAGCGAACCCCCAGGGGTTCGAGTGAACCAAGGTTCATTTGAACCCCCTTTCAAAAAGGGGTTTTCATTTTTTTTTTTGTGGGATGGGGTCCACCTTGCACTTAACTAGTTCGCACAAACCAGGGTTCATTTGAACCCATTTTTGGTTTTCTCAAACAAAGGGTTCATTCGAACCCCAAAAACCAAAACTTTTGGTATGGGGTCATTTTTTGCCACTTTTCCTTCCCCACTCAAATTGTAAACCATTTTTGTGGGTTTACCCTTGGCGATTAAAAAATGTTTTCAAACCAAAAACTATTTTTTCATTGGTGAATTAAACCTATTTTTAAATGAATAAAAAAACATTAGTGAATTAAACATAATATCAAAACAATAAAAAAATCATTGGTGAAATAAACTGGTATGCCAATAAAAAATCATAGTGTGGGTGGAAAAAATATCAAATGCTACATATTGTTTTATTCTAGGAAAAAAATTCCACACATCCAAATTCCTTCATAAAATGTCTGAAGTGGGGATGTATCAACATATTTAGTATGTCTGAAGCTAGATGTCAGTGCAAATTAATATAACCCATGATCGTTCGATAAATTTTCAATGGACGACTATATCTACATTCCAGAAGAAAATGTCTGAAGCACTAGACTTGTGAATTCAAACCTCTAGAATAACACCAGAACTGCTAGATTTCCAAAAATCAATGGTTGAAATTTTATTGCTTATTAAATCACTTAAACTCATGACACCCAAAATAATATTTTATCGTTGAATGGCTACCAGCAGTTGAAGGTTGCTTAAGTTATGACTTAAGCCTTTGGAGTCATCATGGTGACTGTCCCCTCAACCTAGGTGATTACTAATTTCATGGAGTATCAAATACTTTAATATCTCCTAAGTCAAATGACAAATATTTTCTCACAAAAAATCAATGGTTAAGATCAATGATTAACTATCAGGCAGCTCCCGTGCACCTGCACTGCTGAGAAGGTGATGTCATTAGTTTTCCATGGTAATGTGAAATTGTGACATTTGTCCTTGATGGGACCGAGCTTCAACTCATGGTTAATGGTTTAAAATAAATCAACGGTCAGCCCTAAGTTCATCAAATATCAATGCTTATCGCAAGATGAATGATTGTAGTTGCATTCTAGAAGCAAATGTCTGAAGCACTAGACTTGTGAATTCGAACCTCCAGAATATTGCCAAAACCATTAGATTTTAAAATATCAATGGTTGACATTTTATTATTTATTAAATCACTTAAATACATGACTCAATTCTTTTGAAATAATATTGTCACATCAAGTGGTGAATTAAATGTGCAAGTGTTGAGTATTTGATGTCATTTTCTTCATTCTAAGTTTTATATATACTTCACCAACTTTATGTTCTTCATATCATTTATATTATATTTGGATTTTCTTTCATTCTTCTCTATTATCAATTTATCTATGATATATCATATTATGGAGTCTTCATGGCATGCCATGCTACCCAAATGTTTTTGGGAGAAAAGAAGCAAAGATGCCTACAATAGACAAAAGTTGGGTATGGTTTTTACTATTCCCTATGTGTAGGTTAAGGAGGCTATAAGAAAAATTGTGGGTGATGAATGCCTTTAGAAAAACTCCCACACTCTATTTTTTGAGGTAGTTGCTTCTTTCTTGTCCAATTGCATGGATATTTTGTTAGATAAAGATTTAGTCAAGATGCTAGCAATACGTATTTGTAGCCTTTCATTTACTCTCCTTCTTCATTAGAGTTGGCACTTGAGCTTTACAATTTTGAAATTGGATTAAAGCCTGTTGGTGGAATCTTCCCCAAACTTGAACTAGTTGCTTCTACAATGCAAGCTTTTGTCATGGTTAATATGAGGTGTGGTCCAGAGGTGTGTGATACGATCAATGAATCATTGCAAAGTCTAGATTTTTGGAGGAAGGATTTGGGTGATTCCCTTTTCTTCTCTGTTGTTACTTTGTCCAATTTGATTCATGTCCTACTCAAACACCTAGTTGAGGGCCTCTACTATTACTACACAACCTTTTAGTAATGAATTGTGTCTAGTGTTTATTGTACAGCTCTTGTAATATGTATCTTATGACTGGTTTTTTGTCATGGTTAGTGGATTTTTGTCTACGCTAGCTATGTACTTAATGGCTACTTAAATTAAAATAATTTTCATGGATCAATTGTTGTAAATCCTTTTTTCTTTTTTCAATATAAAAGTGTGGCTTTTAAGTCTGAAAAGATATTAATAGTTTTGTATGATTCAATTTCAACATATAGTTTTGATCATAAGTGAGTGAAATTTACTATGACTTATTAGTGGACATTGATAATGATTAAGATATAACAAGCCATTTAATTCTCTCTTTTCAATGCCTCAAAGTACTCTACCTTACATTTAATTCTCAATATTTTTATCAATTTCCGCATATCCACCAAATAGTTTTTCATTGAAGAAAATGTGGTTGTGATACTATGGATTAATGTCATATGTACTTCCAGGAAATCTTTAAAAGCTTCAAAATTAAGTTTCTCTTCTAATACGAAGTGAGCGAAATGTTTGATTTGATAACTTGATACTAAAAATGGAAAAAATGTATGGCATGTGGCACATGCTTTCTTTTTATCAATTTTTCATCTTTTTATCGATTTTCGCATATCTATCAAAATGCCTATGTTGTAAGTTTGTAACTTTCCTACGATCAGCTTCAAGGTTCCAAGTCCAACTTTTGAATCAAGAGCTCACAATTTTAGAATTGAACAAAATGTGTAAGAATAAATGACACTTTAGATTGTAATTATATCAATCCATATTTGGAAAATTCCATGGGATTTTTAAATGGTATATTAAAAATTTGATGAATCCTGCATGATTATACAACGATACATTTAAGTTTTGGGTCAATCAAACCTCAATGGAACACATACATTGTAATTTTCAAGGAAATTATGGCCCTACAATTAGCATGGAGGTGTCACGGTAATTGGAAAAATGTATCCTCAAATGTAATTATTTTTTAATGTTATTAGTGAAATGGGTCCTCATAAGCAAATATTTGTAAATTTTAATTGGTGAAATGGGTCCTCATAAGTAACTATTTGTAAATTTTAATTGGTGAAATGGGTCCTGATACACAATGTTGCTTTAATAGTATTGGAAAATATGTAGGTGATTTATTACATGCATCCAAGATTCTAGGAAAAAATATTAATCGGTCCATTTGAAACATGTAGTTTTTTATGGTGAATTTATTACTTAAATATGCCTCATAAAATAAATAGATGGTGAATAGACATGCATTGGACTGATAATTCATAAAATCCGAGCGATTTCGCCACCCTATTGGGTGTGATTTATTCACCAATTGGCAAAGATTTTCCACTAAAAAAAACCCTGGCACTCAATCTAGTAATCATGAGAATCATAAGTCACAATCTCAAACTGAGGGAACCAAAAGGAAGTGTTTAGCAAGTGAGTTATCTCGTAACATAAGAAAGATCACACCACCAAAATTTGAAGATAGTACACTACTGGAGATGCGACGAAAGCATGGCTTAAAAAGATGGAGAAGTATTTCAAAATCAAAAATTACTCTGAGGTCACTAAACTCATTTGGGGAGCATTTCAATTGGCTATTGAAGCATCCAACTGGTGGAGCTTGGGCTTAGTTCCTTAAGTCTCACGTGGATCAAATTTGCAGAGATTTTCTAAAAGTGATGGTTGACTTAACTCTTCTATGACCAAAATCTCACTGACTTCTAGAACTTGAGTCAAGGTGACTCCTCAATGAATGAGTATTGGTAGAAATTCACTCGACTCCTAAAGTACGTACCTATGTACCAAAAGGATGAGTGGTTTCGTATAAGGAAGTTTATTATGAGTCTTAATGTTCAAATAGGTGGTGAGGTAGATGTGCATGGTCCAGCTACCATGGACTTGGTGTATGAGAAGGAAATAAAGCAATAAAAAAGGATTAAGTCTATTTAAAAATACCAAGAGAAAAATAGAAGTTTGGTCTAACATAGACCAATCAAGCTCCAAAGAAGCCTAGTGAAGGGAAAAAATTTCAAAAGAAAGGGAACAAGGGACCCAAAAATAATTGGAATGAACCAAGGAGAGATTGAAGGGTTTCAAGCAACAACAATTTCAATAGCTTTAATAAAAATGCTGGTGGAAATGAAATTAATTCTGGAAGACCTACAAAAAAGAGAGGACCAATAAAAGGGTATTATACATGTGGTGGCAAACACTATGTGAGTAATTGTCCAAGAAAACCATCAGGGTCACAACCTCATGGTAACTCTTTTCCATCTTAAAAAGTTGCATTTCAACAAAGGATTCATGTTGCAGTGGATAATCAGAAAGAAAAGTACCAGATTACTCTAGTAAAAATTTTAGGTATTGTTATGCCTTGCATAACCACCCCATTTTGATCTAGAACAAAATGGGTCCCCCCCTTCTTTTACTTATTTTTATTGCTTTTGGTTACTTGCTTTCCTCTTGGGAGTTCTTTTGTTTTCCGCCTGGGTTTATCTTCTTGTTTTGTCAAAATTTTGGTTCTGTCCCAGCATGCACTAGTTTTCTTCTTGCTAAGTACTGAATCACACTATCTTAGACAATAGTGTATCTTAGGATAATATATCTTATGTGCTTCTGAGGACTGATGGGGACTCTGTTTTGTAGGATCAAATCACACGCATGATGATATTTTCCAAAGGAGCTCAGTTGGAAAGCATTCCCCAATCCAGTTGGTCATAATTTTTCTCTAAGGAGAGAGTCGGCAAGACCTTGCAAGTGTCTTGCCAACTACTAGTGCATTTTTTTAATAGGCATCTGTGTTTCCTATCGGCAAGACCTCAAGGATGTCATAGCGATCAGAATTCACATGCAGATACCCATCGGCAAGACATCAATCATCGTGGCGACTAAGTGTTTCCCATCGGCGTGAAAGTCTCCTTTGGAGAAAGGTCTTGGCGAGATCTTTGTGTCTCACCGACCGGAAATAGAGGGATGCACATATCGACCGGAGATTTTCCTTTGGGGAGAAGTCTCGGCGACTTCTTCATGTCTCACCGACTAGCACGTAAGGAGTGGACACTTCGGTGAGAGTTGTTCCTTCGACATGTGGTCTTGCCGAGAGCCTGGTGTCTTGCTGACCACCGATGCGGGTGTACATCTCGGTGAGAAACTTTTGTGGTGAAGGGATGTCTTGGCGAATTCATCTGGTCTCGCTGATGTAGCACAAAGGAATACATATTGATATGACTATAGAAATGTCTCCCCGACAGAAGAAGGTCCCACCAAGGGTCTGAGCCCCGGCGATAATTTTTCCTTCAGCAGGAGGTCTGGCCAAAATGAAAAAGTTTTACCGAAGGGTCAGTCTTCGATATGACATGAAAGGCTTAGGGAAAGGTCTCCCCGATGTGGGATTGTCCCGCCGACATCAAATGAAGGCATCGGCAGAAAAGGATTCCATCGCCACAAGGTCTCGGTGAGATCTTTATGTCTCACCGATAGGATATTCCTTCAAGGAGACTGGATGCATTTGATGTGGTGTCTGAGCGACTCTGAAGTGTCTCACTGAAATAAATTTGAGCTCGGAAGGAGCTCCCCAAAGGATGAAGACCATCGGCATAACGTCTGGCCGATAGTGAGGGGTCTTGCCGAAACAAAGTGAGCCCAGCAAGAATAAAGAAAATTCGATAAAAGGTCTCGGCGACCTGGGGATCTCTCGGCGACAGGACGTAAAGTTCGGGGTAAGATCTCCCTGAAACAATGCAGTCTCCCCGACATGAAAATGGGCTCGCCAAAGGATTCTGATGCCTCGCCGTGATGTCCCACCGACTTGAAGGAGTCTTGTTGATGCAGAATGTGCTCGCCGAGAAGAGAGGGGCTTCGCCATGAGGTCATACCAACTAGCGA
Organism: Sequoia sempervirens; assembly: GCA_007258455.2. Lineage (NCBI taxonomy): Eukaryota > Viridiplantae > Streptophyta > Pinopsida > Cupressales > Cupressaceae > Sequoia > Sequoia sempervirens. Next base: position 43,800 of record VDFB02117765.1, on the reverse strand, counting down.
CTATCTTTCCAATGGTCTTTGTGAGCTCAATATGACTTCTACAGCTTGCCAAAGGTTTCATCGACTGACACCCACTATGTCGATAGTTTTTAAGAGGAAAAATCGCATCGGGGAGACACGATTAGTGTCTCACCAACATGTGATTCAATGTGGACCACCTTTGACCGCCTGATAATCCTGTGTGGCATATGTCTAACCAATGAGAAGAAGCTAAAGGAATGACCTATTGGACATTGACCGATTGACAACCACCCTAGAGGAGACCGACAGAATGCAAACTAGATGAATTCATTCTGAGATCAAAGGGAAATGGATCAGCTTGGGTGACGATATTCAGACCCAAAGAGAGGCCTGACGATGCTTCTAGAAGACGGTCAATGTGTGTAAAGGTCTTGAACATGAAGGAGGCCGAAGGAAACAAGCAACTATGACTCGCAGGGACAGCTATAGTAACCACTGGCAAGAGGTAGATTAGTATTAATGGAAAAATGGTTTTAGAGCATTCAGGGCGGCCCCGATGGAGTTCAAGGATGGACACGAAAGGCCAAAGTAAAGGCGGAAGCTACAATGGATCTAAGAGGATTCCCGGAACAATCTCTCATTAGCATGGACAGCAGGGATTCGCATTAAATGCAGGTTTGACTCTCTTCAAAAAGGTCTGAGAGTCGACTCTCCTGGAAGTAGATATTTTTGTAAACCCTAATACAGGGGGGGACAGCGCATTCTTTTTGGTACACTCTGTATATATATGGTATTCTTACCTCTTTGTAAAGGGGAGAAAAATAGTAGAGTTAGAACTTCTAGAGTTAGGAAAGTTAGAAGAAGTTTTAGAATACAGAGAGAAATAGAGAAAAGAGAGAGGAGACAAAACTGCATCCTGATTCTTTGTACTAGGAGCTTCTTTTGTCCTCTTAGTTAGTAGTTAGATTTAGTAGGAACCAATAATGTATCTTTTCAGTTTTCTTAATATAAATGGAAACAATTTGGAGTCATAGATTTTATGTACACTAGTGATTGTGCCAGCTTTGTAAGTGTTGCTTATCTGTTTCATTAACAGTAGAAGCAACCAGATCTTAATCTACTTCAAATTATGTTTCAGAATGGTGTTTGTCTTAAGTTAATCATTTGATTTGTGAATTCTTCTAGGAATGGAATGTTATTTTGGTGTTTTATTTAAAATGGTAACTAGTACTCTTTTGTAGAAATCAGCACTGTGAATGAATGCAACTGTGTGTTAATCACAAGTTAATTTTGTTCTTCAGTTTTAGTTTACAATTCCTTGAAGGATAAAAAGTCTGGTTAAGATAGGTGAATTATCATTCTTTCTGTCCCAAAGCTCTTACCCATCTTTTTATGTTTCTTTAAAAAAAACCCTGGTTAGAGTAGGTTTAAATTCATGTTTGATCTTAGAACAATCTAGAAGCTCACACCAGCATGCCCCTTGAACATTACTGTTACATTGACCACTGAGGGACATCAGCACAGTTGAGAACCAACTACAAAGACCTTGGGAGCTAAGACATCCATGTGTTGTCTTTCTCTTTCAGGAGAAACAGAATAGCAGTATTCTATTTAACTGTTGTTGTGCCATTTGGACCGTCAACATGTACTTTGACTAGAATTCCCATTTCAATTTTAATAGATACTGGTGTCATAGAAAATTTTATTTCTCCTAGAATAGCTAGTCAAATGTCTAGAAAATTTGGATACATGGAAAATTCTTGGGTTGTTGAATACACAAACCATACAAGAGCTAAAGTAAGTTAATGTTTATTCAAAGCAAGGGTTGAACTTCCAAGTTTCTCTATGGAAGTGAATCTGTACATAGCTCCCTTAGATTCTTATGATGTCATCTTAGGGATGAATTGGCTATGGAAACATAGGATCAAAGTAGATTTTCATGCAAAAATAGTTGAATGATTAGATGATCTAAGTAACTAGGTGTCATTATAAGGAACTCCTAGAGAGGTTAAGTTACAGTAGATATCCGTTGTACAGATTTATAAAGCAAAGAAGAAATGTTATCAATTATTTGTAGTAAAAATAGAGAAACTTGAGGAATGCAAGGATTTCACTTCTCAAGATGATGTAGTATATTATAGACCTCAAGACTCCCAAGATGTCGAAGAAGGTGAGGTGTTGGAATATGGAAAAATAGATATGGAGAAATATCCTATCCTATGAAAAAAAATTGATGTATTTATAGATGAGTTACCTAGATTACCTCCTAAGAGAATATTTAATTTCTCCATTGACATAGTTCCAGGATTGGAACCTATATTGAAAGTACCATATAGGATGACCACAACTAAATTAATGGATTTAAAGGCACAATTAAAGGATTTGTTGTCTAAGGGATTGATAAGACCCAATGTTTCACCTTGGGGAGTGCTAGTAATCTTTGTGAAGAAGAAAGATGGTACACTATGCTTATGTATTGACTATCAGTTTCTTAACAATGCAATGATAAAGAATAATTATATGTTACCACATATTGATGATCTCTTTGATCAAATGTGAGGAGCAGCAACATTTTCAAAGATTGATCTATTTTCATGCTATCACAAATTAAGAATCAAGGACAAAGATATTTTCAAGATAGCTTTCAGGACTAGGTACAATCATTATGAGTTCACAGTCCTACCATTTGGGCTAATGAATGCACCACCAAAATTCATGAACCTAATGAATAATATATTTAGGGGCTATCTGGATAGGTTTGAGTTGTTCTTCTTGGATGACATTTTAATCTACTCTAAGAATGAAGAGGAACATCTCAATCATCTAGATATTTTTATCCAATGATTGAGAGAGCATAAGCTATATGAAAAAATTTGGAAGTGTACCTTCTTGCAAAAGGAAGTATAGTATTTGGGTCACGTGATTTGGGCTTATGGGATTGCAATTGATCCAAAAAAAATAAAAGTAGTGCTAGAGTGGTCAGTACCTAAGAATATGTTGGAAGTCAGAATTTTTATGGGTTTAGTTGGGTATTATTGTAAGTTCATTGCAAAATTTTCAAGAATAGCTTTTCCCATCACATCATTGCAAAGGAAGGGGAAGAAGTTTGAGTGGTCTAAGAAATGTAAAGCAGCATTTGACCAACTTAAGGAAAGGTTGACCACAACACTGATACTAAACGCACTAGATCTAGATGGTAACTTTGTAGTTATTATGGATACATTAGGAGAAGGTTTTGGTGGAGTATTGATGCAAGAGGGGTGAGTCATAACTTATGAGTCAAGGAACCTAAAGCCTTATGAAAAAAATTATGTGTCACGTGATCTAGAGTTAGCAGTAGTTGCCCATGCATTATAATGTGGAGACATTATCTATTAGGGAAACCATTTTAACTAAAAACCAATCACCGTGGTCTGAAGTATTTGTTTACTCAACCTAATCTGATTGCATGAAAAAGAAGATGGTTGGAATTGATATCTGATTATGATTTCAACATAAGTTATATCAAGGAAAGGTAAAATTAGGTTGTTGATGTTGTAAGTTGTAGGAGGAATATCTCCTCAATGATATTAATCCAAATTGACTTCAAGGGTCAAGTGTTGTGAAAATCTAAGGGTGATGAGTTTTATAAACAAGTCAAGCAAGCACTCTCATGCAATCCGCAAGATCGAAGGTACGAAGGATATCACTTTGAACCTAATGGTTTATTGAGATTTAAGGGAAGGATTTATGTACCCAACACTAGGGAATTAAGGAGCATGATATGGAAAGAAGTTCACAATGCACCATATTCTGGACAACTTGGTGTAACTGATATGTTGGTCGATATAAAGCCATTATATTTCTGAAAGGGAATGAAAGGGGATGAAATGATATTTATAGCAATTTTCTTAGAATTCCAAAGAGTGAAGGAAAAGTATCATCATCCTGTAGGTCTTTTGTATCCACACAAAGTTCTAGAAAGCAAGTGGCAAGTTATTAGCATGGATTTTGTGCAAGGTATTCCAATGTCGAGGAATAAGAACAATGCCATTATGGTAGTGGTTGACAAGCTTACAAAGGTAGCTCACTTCATACCAGGGAATCTGAATGATGGAGCTCCTATAATAGCATGGAAGTATATTCAAGAGATATTTAGATTACATGGGATTCCTGAAAAGATCATTTATGATAGGGATACTCGTGACATCTACATTTGGAAAACCTTGTTTTCTTCACTTGGCACTCAATTAAACATAAGTTGTGCATATCATTTAGGAACAGATGGACAAACTAAAAGGGTGAACCAAGTATTAGAAGACCTACTAAGGATGTATTGCATGGATCAGTAATGCAAATAGGAGGATTACCTACCTTTAGTTGATTTTTCATATAACAACTATCATTTTGTGATCAAGATGGCTTAATTTGAAGCATTATATGGCAGGAAGTGTCAAACTCCTATAAGCTCAGATAAGCTAGAAGATAGGATAAGCCTTGGGCTAGAGATATTATCGAAAATGGAGGAACAAGTTGGAATTATCAAGCAGAGGCTAACAAAAGCTAACGATAGGAAGAAAATTTATGTTGATTCTAAATGGGTACCTAGGAATTTCTCAGTAGGGGATAAGGTTTTGTTGAGAGTTAAACCTCACAAGAGTTTTATCAAGTTTGTAAATCCATCCAAACTAACCCCATGCTATGTAGTTGTAGACACTAAAAAATTTCCTAATCAATGTCATACACTTAAATCAGATTTATTATCATTTCCTCTTTAATCCATCATGTTTTCACTTAATTGATTTAATTAGCCTAGCTAATTAATTAATTGCATCATTTTTTACTATTTGGCCTAATTAATTAAATTGGGTTAATTCATCTCTTTTTGCACTAACATTTCATCTCATTAAATTAAATAAATCAAGATATTTAATTTAATCTCCTAAGTCATCTTATTTAATCAAATAACCCTAAGTTATTTAATTAAATATCATTTCGCCCCTCCCCTATTTATTAAATCATCTAATTTAATAAATTTCTCTTAATTCTTCTAATTCCCTAACTACATAAATTAAACCTTGTTTAATTAGTAATTAAACTAATTTTCTTCTAATCAAAGGGAATATTCCCATGGAATATTATTTATCCTTTTTACACAATTAAAACTTTGTTTTAATTTGTAAAATCCCTTTTTTCCTCCAATCAACTCACTTAGCTTCAAAATCAATTTAACCCTTTAACCTCTTTGGCAAGTTACCTTTGACCTATGTGAATAGGTCAAAAGTGTGTTTGTTTGAGGCAAGTGTGTGCCCTTGATTAACTTTCATCATGCATTATCATCCGTTGATGAGAATACATGATCCATGCCTCTCATCCCCTTCATCTTGAACCATTGATTAAGCTTTTAGATCTCAACCATCCATTCCTCATTTTATATCCTATAAATAGATCACTATTTGGAGACAAATAGATCGATTTTTTCTTGAAAACTTATGTTGTTGAATTTACTCACATACTTTCTCATCTTTTACTCACTATTTAGCTTGTTTTAGTTAATTTTCATTGCATAATAGCTTATAGCATCCATTAATGGCTTCCATGCATCCATCTTAGTTTGTAAATAAATTAGGGTTTTCATCTTTTAGCATCATTTTAGCTTAAATTAGCTTAGATTAGCTTTTGCATTAGCTTAGAAATTGCATAATTAGATCATTTATAGCATAAAATCATGGTAACTTAGCTTGCATCATGTTCATCTTAGCATAATTTAGGTTTTCACACATCAAACACCATGGTTTCATTGATTCTCTTCCATAGAATCAATTGAAACAAGCTCACTTATCATGGGATTGGGAAAGGGTCGTCTTTCCACATCAACACAACACCAATTCCACAACAAGATAAATTTCAAATGGATTAGAATATATGTTTTGATATCTGTCATAATTTAGTATGTTAGGTTTTGATGAAATATTTAGTTTTAATCTTGTTTGATCAATCTTGTTGAGATTCAAGTATTGGTGACTTCGTTATGCTCTTATTCCTCATGGATCAAGTGTAATTCAGCCCATACCGATATCCTCGCATCAACAGTAGTTCCTTTAGAGGTTCTTGAAGAAAACAACCCTATTGTGTATAGAATTTCCTTGTCACTAGTTCTTGCTAGGATGCATAACATCTTTCATGTCTTGTATCTTAAGAAGTATATACCAAGCGATAACCATGTTACTGATTGGAATGATTTACAGGTATAGGACCTAGGGGTGGTAACAATCGGGCCTCTCAAGGTGGTCAGAATGTGTAAGCTCCACTTGCGTAACAGATAGGTTCTACAATACAAAGTCCAATGGGATCAATATGAAAAAGATTCTGCCACATGGGAAGAGTATGTTGAAATGAAGCAAAAGTTTCTATAAGTCTTGCTAGATTTTAAAAACTCTTGAAAACAATGATGTTTCATGATGTTATGTTTTGTGATGTTTTGCTTTATGTTATGATCATATTTTATAGTTAAAAATAATTTTGGATAATGATTCACAAGGGGGAATATATTACACCATGTGTGTTATTACCTATTTACTATTACCTTGTTTGGTAAAATTGTTTTAATATATGTGAATGTGTTTTGTATATTAATTTTGATGTAAATATGATGAATGAATGTTTGATTCAACTTAATGCTTTATAATGATTCTATATATCAAATATATGTGATGCATATGAATGTATTGTTATCGGCTAACTATTGTTATGATGTACTAAGCTAAATGTAGGAACATGTTCAAACCTCTAGAATAGAGGAGTATCACTTAGGAGAAGAAATTGGTCTGGTAACCTTTAATTTAGCCTAACTCAGTATTCACACACTCATGCCTTAGTTGGTCTTAGTTGAGTCAAGTCAGTTTGAGTAAATGGTAAGTGATCTTCGGTTTTGGTTGTGAATGTTTATATTGGTTTCCAATCTTGTTTAATGAATGTTTGGATTAAGGAATATGATTAAGTCTTGATGTTGAGTGCAAGCCCTTTCATGTGTGTTTATTTTTGTATCGATGGGATATAAACATAAAATGTATATATATGTATACAGTACGTGTCTACGATAAACTCATGCATGTGAGTGAATAACTACATGAGTATACGTAGGTAGACGTATCTACATATGCTCATGGACGAATTACCCATATGCATGAGAATACCAATTGGAGTAAGTGACATACGTGCATATGTGTGTGTATACACTTCGTGTATATATGTTGATTGATGGATATGACAGTATAAGTTTTTTTGTAAAGGTATTAAAATAATATTATGTATATATATTAATATATATGTATAAAATATTATAGATACATATATATCAATATATTTATATATAATTGTGTATATATATATGTAATGTTATTCGATAAATGTTTATATATGTTTGTTATTTGGCAACTAATGCATTATATAATCATGGGTAATGAGTATATATTAATATATATAATATATATGTATATATATTTGGATATATATATATATATATATATATATATATATATATATATATATATATATTATATATAATATATATAAATGATAGTTATTTGATATTGAAACAACGAGAATACTTCAAAGCTTGGGATGAATACTTGAAATCTTGGGATGAAAATGAGTGAAAACACCTTGTATTTATACTTGTTTATGCCAAATTTATTGAGATTACAACACTACAAGCCGACATCAAATCTAGGAGAATAAAATCCCACCAAGAATTTGAATTAAATTTTATTTTGGGCCACATGGGACTCATATGCTAGAAGCGGTGTATGAGTCCCATTAGGCATTAATTATGGGACAATTTTTCAAAATTTCTTAGAATGATGTGAAATCAAGATCGAGGCCCATAAACCTAGGTGAGACTCATATGCCCAAGGTGGCGTATGAGTCCTAGATCACTAAATCTAGGAAAAATAACCTAAAAACACCTGAATTATGATTGGATGTTGATTTATGTCTGGAATATCCTCAAAAAAATGTATTAAATGAGGCTCATGGATGCCAAATAAGACCAATTAAAGCATAAATAAGCTCAATTATTTAATAAAACCCTAGAAAAGTGTGAAAGTGTGCTACAACACTTTACAAAAATCTAAATAAGGATCAATTAAGTTTATTTAGCTCACAAGGGCCCCAAGACCTAATGTGAATGTGTCAAACACATTACAACACTAAATCAAGGCAACATTATGCTTAATTTAATGAGGGCACAAAAAAGCAAGGAAAAGTAGAGGGATACTTTTTCATTGTCACATTTAGCCCCCACTTTAGTGAGAGGATGAACTTGTCTCAAACTCACACTAAAGTAGACAAACTCTCATCAAGAGGGGTCCAAATTCTTCAATATCGATAAGATAGGATGACAATGATCAAGAGGGGTGATCAAACCCCCAAGATCAAGATCTTATGACAAACCAACATAGGCACAAAAGAACGCACATGAAAAATGATATGAGGAGAAACAACCAGGCACAAGCATACATTGTCAAAGACAAGGAGAAAAGAAAAACAAAAGAAAAAGAAGGGGGGATCAAGCTTTGACCGTTTGTCCAGCACGATGTGGATCAGATGTAGGTTGTTTGTCCAAAAAAATCATTCTCACTCTGAGGAAACAAAACTCTAGGATATCCGTTGGGTGAGTATCCAAAGAGGTGAGACACATACACACACAATCGGCATGCACTCACACACACACATGAGTGGCTATGGGAAAGTCATGCCTCGAATTGGCTTCCCATCCAACCAGACCAAAGCTATACCTCTTGATAACTTTGATAAGGCACCACGCAACAATGAACTTCAAGCTTCATGAGGCAAGCAAAGCTTTGTATGCTTGGAACTCATGAAAAAACAAGATGGCTCCACAAGCATGCAAAGTATGTTATGCAAAGTGGTCGTATAACCAAAATTTTGTAAATTAAAAATGTAAAAAAAATTCAAAGGAGTCTTGCTTAGTTCATGTGAGGTCTTAAACTTAGGGGACATTATGCCTAATGTGTCCAAGAGAGGACCAATCAAATAATAGAAGATTCACAATGTATGGGATGCAATGTGTTACATCAAGCCAAGAGGAATATAATATGCTAAGAGAGATCATGCTCTTGAGGAACATCATACCTGACATCATCACAAAGAAAAAGACGCATCGCATGAAGCAAGAAGACTACACCATGAAACATGAAATGCAAAAGAATAATGCCAATGTTTGCCCCCACTTTAAAGAAATTGATAAACACCAGGTTGTGAGCAATTAATTTAAAGTAGCAAATGATAAATGCTAACAATAGAGAAAACATGAGAGATTATTTGGAAATCCCTATGCCAAGTCATATGTTTCCAAATGAAGCTATGTCATGAAAAGAACAAGGGGTTTCCCCCAAAATGAAACTCCAAACACACATAAGGGATCTATGGATTTGGGGTCAATATTTTCTTGCTACAATATTTTTTAGAGAGCTTGGAACTGTCATCATTCCCCAAATACTCATAGAACTAGAAGAATGACACAAACAGAGAAAAAATAAAGAAAAAACTTTTAGGTCAACATTGAAGAGACATGAATGTCTTGACACCTTGTGTCATCCCCAAAAGGAAAACACAAGACAAATGAAAAAGATAAAGGAAAATATTTTGGGTCAACATGGAAGATATGTAGTGCCCCTCCATTCTCATAGTGGATGTGCAGGAAGTTTGGCTTTGGAACTTGGAGATGAAAGTAAAATAATAGAGACATTTAAAGGTATGTGTTAATGATGTTAAACAATTGATATTGTATATCATGAATTTATGGACTAAGTAAAAATGTTAGGAAATGATTTATTATGTGTTTAAGGATATATTTATCATGATGTGTGTGTTCAGACATGACCATTACTACGATGTATGTTATTGACATATTGATGTGATGAAAGTGTTTTGTTACCTTTGGGGTTTTCACTTGATTCTAATATATTATCATTGTGTTGTCATATTATTATGATTTTGATTATGGTTATCTTTATTATCATAAAATATACTGATTTGTGTTCAAGCTTTGTGGTTGCAAGATGGGGCATGAGCTTCTATTAGTGTTTTGGTGAGTATGATGCATATTGTTATGTTATTGTTATTATGCAGAGATTTACTTGGATAACTGAGTGATACAGTAGTATGTTTGTTAGGATAAGTGGAAAGGGCGGCATCATACCATTGGACGTATGAGAGACATACGGAATGAGATACGATTGCTAGAGCTTCTTTCCTAGTGCTTCGGCTATTATGCACATGTGCTCTAATTTGTATGTTTAAGTGAACAGGTACTAGGCTACGTCTCTACCTAAATTAGCAGGTCTGAGCGTGCCTCTAATCCCAATGGTGGTTGAGGAGATAACATCTAGGCCCAAATTATAACCTAACCCTAGCCATTGTTCTCAATTAGAGACAATTGATGAAGAATGTGTTAACTTTTTCGGGTTGTCATGAGACAATGTCCGATCTCCTTTACCCTATGTTTGGAGTGTTGCATTTATTCGATTGTTTCTTATGTGAAATGTGATTGTTTGATTTTGTTGTCTAACCTTAGTTTTAGATCCCAACCTGTTGGTGTTAAACCCTGTGGTTAGTTGTGTTGTTATGATTGTGATTAGTGTTATTTATCTTTTGATGTGAATGTTGCTCTTTCATGTGAAGTTATTTTATGATTTATATTTTACCTTAGTTTGTGAGTTATTTGAGTGAAGTTAGATATTGAATCTATTATATTTATTGTTATGATTTTTATTAATGTGTTTGAGGTGTGATATAATATTATCCATAAGTGACATTTATTTATGTTATGTTTTATTATGTTATTATTTTGAGGAATAATTATTTAATTATTGTTTATTATTATCATTATTTGGTATTTGGTTATTGTTTATTGAGTAATATTTGTTTTACTTTTGTTTGGATGTAATTTTTGCATTATTAGTCTCTTGATTCATTTTATTAAAATGGTCACTTAATTTATGTTTTATGAAGTCTTTATGTGGTTTTAATGATTTAAAATGTTACCTATGTGATAACTTTATGGGTGAGAGGTATTTTTATTTTATAAAATTATGTTTTAAGAGTCTAGAACCCACCCTAATTACTCCATTATGAAAAATGACGAAAATGGAAGTTAAAAGGGTGGTTGGGAGGTTGTCTTTTGGTCTTTTGGGTTCTGGAAGTGTTCTCTTTATTTGGGAGGAGAAAAAAAAAATGGTTTCTTCTCGGTTGGGTTATTCTATTTTGGCGTGCATGTTAGATTTAGATTCTTTTTCGGAAGAAATTTTTCCATACTTGCAAAGAGGAAGGAGCAATGAAAAATTTGTGGAATTTGAGGGTTTTGAAAGTTGAAAACTTTGGAGCTCAGCATCAAATTTCTGTCATTCCTAAGCGTTGGATCCAGGTTGGATTTTTAGATCTTGTGTTAAAATTTTCTTTTGTATGCATGAATGATTTGATTGATATTTTTCTTTTGATTTTTGAAAATAAATATTGGATAGTTTTATTTCTATGTGTGAATGAAATATTTATTCATTCTATAATAAAAATCAATACATATTTGTGTTCTTGTTCTTTACCAGTAAAAGGGTCTGATTGCGTTGCCTATAAATCTAAATTTACAAACTGGGTTGGTGAGATTTTTAAAGGGTTTTTTCATCTCGTTGTCGTTTAAATTTTGTCCAAAAATTTCAGAAACCCATATCATAGTTTGTGAGATATGGTTGAAATACGGGACTGCTGTCAAATTGCTCTTCTATTACTGCAAATATCTTTATTTCTCCCTGTAACCAGCCAAAGGAAGATTGAGATTTTAAATTTATAGGGGTTTGAAATAGCTTAAATTAATTTTAATATTCCTTTTTTTTTATATTTTATTTTGGATAAAATCTGGTTGTTAAGTTACTCATTTTGTCATTTGACTGTAATCGAGTATTACCGAAAATAGGGTTTTATGGAATCCGTCTGTTGTTTTGCATTTTATGAAATTATTATTCATTTTTAGTCAATTTCTTTCACGTTGTTGAGTAGTCGACGTCTAAATCTGAAATGGGTATTTTACAGATTTTGATTTCGAGTTCATATGACTATTTTATGGTTGTTTTATTGTTAACAGATTTGACTGTTGTCAAGTGAGAATTAGTTTAGTTTTAAAAGTTGTATTTGAGGGTATAACTATATTCTTTGATCTGTATTGTGTTGTACCATTTTTATTTAATTGTGTTTACTATTTTCATATTATAAATCCCTTCATATTTGTGAGATCTTGTATTGAAGCTTCTGTATTTGTAAAGATCAATTATGTCAGGGATGTGCATTGTTGGTCTTGATTGTGAATTACTAAACTAAAGTGAGTTATTATGTTATAAGATTATGAGATTGATGTAATATACTTTATTGTAGTGTTGTGGTTTAATGATAATTTTTTAGTTTTCTATCCATTTGTGTTATGTGAATGGGTCTATAGAAGTACCTAGAAGTATTTGTGAAGTTATTGTAATTTTCGGTTGATTCTTATTTTGGTAGTTTTCTTGAATGTTTAGTGTCAGCCACTTGTGGTTTCTGTTCTGTTGTTTGCTTGTTTGTGGGGCCTAGTGTTGTCTCCTAGCACGGAGGGAGTGGGCCTCAGGGTTCCACGTGGTAGGGTGGTATTTCCGAACCATCCATTGGGATTTAGGTGGTGCAATTCGTGCGCAACATGGAGAGTCTTTCTTTTCGCTTCATTCTATAGTTGAATTTATGTGCAGGTGATATTTTCAAAAAAAAATTATGTTTAGTGTATCTTATACATATGTACCTCTTAGATTTATGAATCGTATTCATGGTAGCATTCTTGTATAAGAAAAGTAAGTGAATTGTTATAATCTTGATTATACACATTTTTACTATTGTTTAGTATGTAATAGAGAGGTTTAATGTAAAAATGTTGTATTTATAATGCATGAGTATAATTAAGTAGTAGATATGATATATCTTTATGTACTTATTTTATAACATTGATTAAGAATAGATTTATATTGGCATAGTGTTAGATGTGGTTTGAAGATAATTTCGATATGTTATCATATGTAATTTGATGTATGAGATTAATTTACATTCAAGTGTTAGTAAAATATGGTCATAGTGTATCAAATATGTTCTTTAGGCTTAATTAGTGTAGGTGTATCTTAGTAGCGACGTTAGGGGACCATGGTGGATAGGTGTGCAAATGGGTTATGTTCAATATTACTTTTAGGTTATAATGTGATTATAATATCATGTTAATGTAATGATGTCATTCATATTAATTGGTTGAGTTGCATTAGTTAGTGTTACTTTAGTTTCTTTAAAAAAAAAATGGCTTGGTGTTGATGGTCTTTTGTGTTAATCCACTTGGTCCCTTAGCGGGGCATTACAAGATACATGGATATCTCGACGCCTTGTGTCATCCCCAAAAGGAAAAACACAAGACAAATGAAAAATATAAAGGAAAAGATGAAAGATTTATAATAGAGAAGAATGAAGGTACAAGTAGAGGAATTTCACAAAGAGAAAGATACATCAAACAGAACATGGGGGATCACATTACGCACATGCAATTACATAAAGGAAAAGAAAAGAAAAGAAACAATGTAAAATATTAGTTAGGCACATGCAAGTCAACCTAAAGTAGGTCATTCACATCCCAATCATGTTTATCATATACAGAAGGTGAAAAACTAGCCAAAGGGACAATAGCAAGTTCCAAACTAGGTTCATTACCAAGTTCAACACTCTTCTTAGGAGAATTTTCGTTTAAGCTCATGAAAGAGGAAAATAATGTATTCAATTCATTATGCACCTCCTCATAAATTTTAGCAACTTCATCATCATCATCCAAGTTAATCACAATAGGAGGTCAAATGATAATGTCCAAGGAAGGGTTCATCTCTTTTTATGGTTGCACTATAGGATCTTTTTGCGGAAAGGGAGACTTATCATGCATTGCTTCTGTCAGGTTTGGATTTTGATTTTATTTTTTTGTTTCTTTGTTTAGCCTTCAAGCAAGGGCATGGAATCTATGCCTATGCTCTCTAGCACTTTTGTTTCTTTTATAATGACTTTCAAGTTGTGTTTTTATAGGATCGGGTTTATCAACCATAGGCTTCTTTTATTCCCTAAGGGGAGGAATGGAAGGAACCATAGAAGGTTGTTCAACCATTTTCTCTTTAACATTTTAAACTTGTTTTATCCTAGGAGGTGTGATGGGATTGAATTCATTATCTCTTGGTCTTTTGTAGGAAATAGGAAAAGGATCCATTTTAGGTGGATCTCAGTTATTTGGAATTTCTTTAGGTTCAATCATGGTTTCATCAATGATGGTAGGCTCGGTCATGGGTTGAGGCATGTTTTGAAGGGATAGTTTTGCTATGCATTTTGCCTTGAACTTTTGGTAGGACTTGAAAAAGAAATCTTCTTGAGGTTTTATAGGTTCCATAGGCTTGAGCCAAAAGAAATCTAATGAAAAGTTTCCACAAGAAGAAAAAGGGTCAAAGCCACTATGATGCACAGTAAATATTTCATTGTCAAAGGGGAACTTTAAGCATTTATGCACAACCGACAGTACAGCTTCCATGGAGCATAGCTATGGGTGACCAAGATTCACATGGAGTTGGTTTGACTGCGAGATGATGGAGAATGAGACATCTAATTTTTTCGGTCCTATTTGTAAAGGAAGGGTGATCGATCCCATCATAGGGAAAGTGAAATCGTTATGTGTCTTGATCCATGCTTTTATTTTATTATATATATCCTGATAGAGCTCATGCACAAGTAGGAATTCTTCAGTGATCACATTCTCTCCACAAATGGGATCTATTAATATCCCATTAGTGGGCTTGTCATAGATTCATTCAGCTATGTAAACAGGACCATTAGGTGCATTTTTAAGTATATCTTTAGATGAGAAAGCAATGTCAAGAGGATTTTTAGTTCAGCACTTATGAGGTTGAGTTTTAATCAAAAAAATCAAGTATTTTTTGAAATAGTATCCATAGGACCTTTTTCAATAGTATCCATAGGACTTTTTGAATAGTATCTATATTTTCATTGTCTATGTCAACATTCATCACATCATTCTTTATAGTTTCACTAGCTTTGAAAAATTAAGTATTATGTTTTGGCATAGGATTGGTGAAGATTTGCAAGTTTTGGTTAGGAGGGGAAAAAGACTTATTTCCTTGATCATTAACACCCACTATTGAAAGATGACCAAAATCAATGAGGTCTTGTACAAGAATTTTAAGATGCTTATAATGTTTTGTATCGTGTCCATTTTTTTGGTTATAATGGCAATAAGCATTCGATCTAAAGCTTGGAGGTAAGGGTTTATTAGGATCATTAGTTTTAACAAGAGGCAAGGTGATCATTTTTTGTTCTAGAAGTTGTGATATTGTGTTGTGAAGGTTATCAAGTAGGGGAGTGAATTTCCTATTCAGGTCCCCATAGCTAAAGGGTATCGTCACTTTTACAACAACTACTTGGTTATCAACATGTTGAGTTGTTTGTTGAGGGGGATTTAGTTGAAGGAAACCTTTATTTTTCTTCCTAAAAGGTTGTTAATTGTTTTGATTTGTGGACTCAAAATTTTCAACTCAGCTAGAGGTAGATTTTAAATCATGACTACTAACTGAGTTTTGATAATCACAGAGGGAAGTACATAAGTGCATGAAGGAGAGGAATTTCAGCATGGTAAGCTTTTCTTGTATATTACTTTGTAAATTCTCTACGAACATATTTTGAAGGTGAGGTTCAAGGACCTTTACATTGATTTGGGAATAAAGTGATTGATAGCACAAGATAAAGTCGGTAATCTTTTCTTCTTCTTTTTTCTTACATCTCATCAAATTGGCCAAGGTCATCTTAGGGGTCATATGCACTTGGAAATAGTTGATAAATTCCTTAACAAGTTCATTTAATGAATGAATTGAGTGGTTTGCTAACGAAGAAAATGAAATTTTTCTAAGGCAGTATCCTTCAAGGATCTAGGGAAAATTTTAGCTAAGAGTTTGTCATCAAGAATAAAGTCACTACATAAGGCCGTATAGATGAAAACATGGATAGAAGGATCTCCTTTCCCTCCATATTTCTCAAATCTAGGTACCTCTACCTCTTGTGGAATTTGGTGTTCACAATATCTTCAAGGACAATGGACTGCTTTTGACATAATATGTAGGTGGGCCATTTTGATTTTGGTTGATAGTGGAAACATGCTTTTGAAGGGACAAAACGGTTTGTAAGAGTTGGTTTATGAGAGGATCATTGCTAGTATTGTGAGATGGAGGTGAATAAGGTGGAGGTGTGTATGTGTTTGAAGGACAAGTGAATGGAATGCTTATAGGTGGTAAAGTTAGGAGATATGACATGTGATGCCACAAAGGTACTAGGGATGCTAGTGGAAATACCTAAGGAAGGAATCACATTACTAGTAGGTTGCATTGTTGTTGTAACTTGAGGGTTGGTATAGGTAGGAATAGAGGAAATTGTTGTGGGAGGAGGAATTTGAATTCCTCCTTGGCTTGTGACATTGTTCAAGGGTAAAGCACCACTAGTGGTTGAGGTAAGATTTTTTCCAAAGATCTGAACTATGTTATGCACAAGGTCAACTCCGTCTTCACTTTCAAGCATGTGATGAATGGTATCGATAGTAGGGATAGTAGTGGTTGAAATGTTCTCAGTACTTATTTGATTTCGTAGGTTTGCTAAGTCTTCATGAATTTGGATTATGTTTTCTTGTGGAACACTAGGAACCATTGTTTCAACATGTGTCACACTACTTGAAGGCAAGGAATTGTTAAGGGTATGGTCCATACCTAGTGAACTAGTGTCAATACTAGGAGTAAAAGAGCTAGACAACCCAAGATCCATAATGATTGTACTATCGTGCGGTGACATGAGTCTGGAACTTCATCTCACTATAGTATTGGAAATAGAACACCAAGTAGAAAAGCTCATGCAAGGGATACTAAATGCAAGATGAATGCAAATGCAATTCAATGAAATTACTCTAAATGCAATTAAGCATAAACTCTATAAACTGAAACAAAAAGTTATCAATAGTAAATAGGAGCACAGAAACAAAGTTTGAATTTTGGAAAATGTAGTTTAAAATCTACACTAGGACTAAATCGCCCAAAGGGGCATATGAGTCCCAGTGAGGGTTTTTTTCACAATTTTCAAAAAAAAATAAGTGATTTTTATACGGTTGACACTAATTTAAATAAACTTCAAACAATGAACCATATTAGTATTGTTAGTCTGTTTAAAGCAAGTAAAACTAACATCTCTATGAGATATTGAATCATACTAAATAATGCAAACAAAGCACTAAAATACCAAAGAGACTAATTGAAAACATGTGAAGTATGTTCAAACCTATCCCATAGTGGATTGGTGCTACTTTGATGTGGAAAGTAGCCCTTTCCCAATCCTTGATAAGCTCTTGGATGATGGATGAAATTACTTGAAAATTCTATGTGATATGATGAACAAGATGCAAGATGATGATCACAATGAAGTGCAAGATGAATGTGTGTATCAAATTGTGGATCTAAAATCAATAGAAGAATCCTCCATTTATAGGAATGAAGGATGGGAGAATGAAAGATAGGAGGAATGTGGGATAAAAGATAATCCAATGGCATTGTGCCACTTGTCAGCATTCCAATGGAGGGAGTTTGAGCACATTTTGGTCATTGTGCACATAAATGCTATTAGGTGGATATTTGAAATTTGAAAGTTGGCTTGTGAGGAAGAAGAAAGTGTCTTAAATGCCAAGTTGGAGACATGTAAGAGACAATGTAAGAGGAGTTAATGCCATGTTGGAGGCCAAGTCCCTTTTTGGGGGAGATTTCAAATTTGAAGCATATTCCATAAAGATGTCATTTTGAATGAAAATAGAAGAAATAATAAATCAAATAAATTGATTTATTCTACAAGTTGCAAAAGCTAGAGGATTGGAGTGATTAACATTAGCATTAATCAAGATTTGATTAATTTAGGTGGAATTAGTTGAATGTGAGATTTAACTTAAATATTTGGATTTATTTAAATTAAATGAGAAGATAAAGAACATTAGTAATTTAATTAAATAAATTTGATTTATTCAATTAAATTAGGAACCTTAGGATTTAATTAAATAAAATTAATTTATTTAATTAGAGGAAGGCTATTGGGGATTTAATTAAATGAAGATTGATTTATTTAATTAAAAGGACATTAGGGATTTAATTAAATAAAGATTGATTTATTTAATTAAAAGGACATTAGGGGTTTAATTAAATCAAGATTGATTTATTTAATTAAAGGCAGAATATGATGGATTTTAATTAAATAAAGATTGATTTATTTAATTAAAGGAAGACTATGATGAATTTTAATTAAATAAAGATTGATTTATTTAATTAAAGGGAGAATATGATGAAATAAATCTGATAAATTGTATTATCTGATTTTAGGAGGAATTAATTAAATAAAGGTTATTCAATTAATCGGTCAGTGTAGAAGTGATCAAGGAAGATTCAGAGTTAGTTAATCAGGATCAAGTGCATGATGTTGACTAGGATATTTTTAGTGTCTACATATACTTTTTAGTTTGTATGATCTGTACACTAAATGCAAATGTAGATTTCAGATGAAAATTAATGATGCAAGATGCAAAATTCAACCTATATGCACTTTCACTAATGCAAGAATTGGAAATCCTAGAATGCTAATTAACTAATACAAAATGTAATGCAATGTTAATGCAAGCTAAATATAAGATTTGATAATGCACTCCAAATCAGAATTATGATGTTCCAAATGTAGGTTCACCAAAATAAAACAATGGGAAATAGGATGGGGGTACTCTACCTTTGAGAAGATAGGGTTCCTATTTCACACTCAAGTTTCACTCAAGGAAACCCTAGAGATCTCAATCCAAAGAAGAAAGGGGAAAGAGATCTGACAATATGGATGTCCTAGGGTCTAATTAGAAACTAAAGAAGGGTTCACCACCAAACTAGGGCTTGGGAAGACTAATGAAGTAGAAGACCTAATGCAATGCAACCCTTCACTAAGTGACCTAGAGAAGTATGTAAAACAAAATAGAAAAGTGAGAAACCAAAAGTGTGCACCTAGAAATCTGAAGAGGAATAGGTGGAGACTTGAAATGCTAAAAACATTGAATCTAATGCTGACTAGGAATCATACGCTAGAGATTAGGCGATTTAGCCCTAGATTACAGTTTTGGGAAGAATATAGAATCTGGCAGAGATATAACTGAAACTCTTGAAATTTGCAAATTTTCCTATATTGGGATTCATGTGCCAGAAGTGGTGTATCAGTCCAATTAGGGTTTTTTAGAAATTCAAAGTCTGAATCTACTCTTTAATATCTACTTTGTCCTTTCCACCTGATTTTTGGGTCTGAAACTCTGATTTGCAACCTGTAGATGTCTTCCAACGATTTCCAATGCAAGGTGACAAATTGAAAACCTTCTCTAAACTTTCTCTTCAATGTGTCTTCAACCTAGATCTACAAGTCACACACAAAAGAGAGGGAAAAATGTTGTTTTGCTAGTGGAAAGGGGTTTGCCTTGGTCAAACCTTATTTGGTAATCAAACCTTGTAATGAAATGAAATGAAATGAAATGAAATGAAATGAAGGAACGATGAATGAATAGCATGCAATGTTACAACTCACCAAACCCTAGCAATAAAGTGCTACAAACATGTATGAAGTGGCTCCAATGGATGTAGATCTTGACTCTTGCTTGAATGTGATAGATCTTGAGTTGAATGCATTTAACCCCATTTGGTCAAGTAATGCATTTAATAAAACCATAGAAAAGTGTGAAAGTTTGTTACAACACTTGAAAACGCTCTAAATAAGGCACAATTAAGTTTGTTTAGCTCACAAGGGCCCCAATACCTAATGTGAATGTATCAAACACATTACAACACTAAATCAAGGCAAAATTGTGCTTAATTTAACAAGGAGGGCCCAAACAAGCAAGGAAAAACAAAGGGATACTTTTTTTGTTGCCACAAATATATATATTCAAGTGCATTATGCAGCACTAAAGTTGATAATAGTGAAGCGCTTTAAATAAAACTTATATGCATATAGTGTTGCCTTGTATAAAGGTGTTTCATAGTGTTTAAACCAACACATGAAACAAAGTGTCAACCAAGTCAACAGGTCACGCATGTTTGTTGGCATAAAGTGAAACGTTGGCAAAGGAAATGTAAGCAATTTAAACATTGAAAGAATTCTACACGTGCTATCTATAAGGGTGCCAAAATATGAAATGTGGTGCCAATACCTATAGCTTTTTGGAAGAAAAATGGAATCTTAAACCTATAGATGTGTATAAACTCAGTCAATGATAAGTTTGTAGAAATATAGAGGGGTAGTTGACTTTTAAACCAAGAAGGAAACTTGCTTAATAGCTTGGTGTTCATTTGAATTAGTAAAAGAGTCTTGTTGTCTCTTGAAACAAGTCAACTCAACCATTTGAAAGGTGAGGACCGTTATGTGTTGTACATCTGTAAGTTAGTTTGTTGAGTCATTGCATAAGGATAGAAAGGTGGTAGAAGTATTAGCTTGTTTGTAGCCTTTGGCTGCTCACATTTTAATATATATAGAGGCTATCATTCTACCATTTGCTACACTTTTCAATCTAATTATTTAACTATTATTTTGTTGCTTATTCTATGCAAAGTGAGTTGAGAGCTTGAGAGTTAGTGAGTTGTTTGTTATTTTGCATTAGTGTTGTTGAGATATTTGATAAGAGGATAGAAGTGGAAATTGGGTTGTTCTTAGATGAATTTGCAAGCGAGCTTAAACAATTAAGCTAGGAGGGAAGAATTATTAATTGGAGTTTTATACAGGCATGTTGATTTCTACTCCTTTGTTATTATGTTGGAAAGATTGTTTATTCATGTTGTCATGTTTGGAAAGAATGTATTTTATGTGTGTTATGATGCTTGGATATGTTGGCATGTTTCTTGATTGCTTCTTGTATTTGTGAAACCTTTCTTTTTTGTTATACTTATATAGATATATACTATATTGGATTTTATACAAATGTTTTCTACTTGCATTATACATAGATTGTCAGTACTATACCATGTAGTATGTCAATACTCAAGGTGCATAGCATAAGATAGAGTTTTTTTGAGATACTTAGTAGCAATTTCATTTAAATATGAGTTAATGGGAAGGTTATTCCTGGGGTTAGGATATTTGACAAGAAAGGGGATAGCCTTTGAATAGAATGCTAATGGTCAAAAACAAATCAAGCAATTATTATGGTTAAATAGATGACCCTCACTCAAAGTACTGGGTGATGAATCTTTGACCAAAGTAGTGTAAGTAGCCACTATTTACACTGTCAATTCACTATGATCCAATTTACATTCTAGGTTGGGAATATCATACGTGTAGTTGTAGCCACATTATGGTAGCTTTAGATATGTAGGACACATCAATATGCTCAGGAAATGCTATAAGAAGGATGAGATTACCAAACCAATCTCTTCATCGAAGGGAGGACCATCTTACCAAGTTTGGAAGATGTGTGAGGGACCACAGTAAGTCCATGGTTGGTGGAAAAGTGCTTGAGTGATGATTCTCATGCAGTTGGAAGCCAAGATTTGGGAGAAAGACATTTTAGACCATTTGTATTTCTAGTTCATGTAAGCTTGTTGAAGCTATGTATGTAATCATGTAACCACCTATATGGAAATTGTAAATGTGAAATTTTATCTTAAATATATGAAAAGTGAAATCATACTTGTATTGATGAAATGATTCTTTGATTATGCAATGGAAAAGTTTGGAAAGGTTGTGTTTCAAATGGTGCATTTATTATTGAAAAGAAAAGAAAAATTTTATTGCTCATAATGTTAGATGCATAAACTATTCACTTGTAGGTAAAACATAGAAAAACTACTAGGTAGAACAATGGGAGTGTTACAAACACAATGCAAACTAAAATTTTCAATCCAAAAATTTTAGATCTAAAAAATAAGTAAGCAAGTTTAGAGTGCATTGCACCCTTTTCCTTGCAAATAAGGCATAAATTTACAATATAGGTTCTTCTCTATGCCTCAATCTCACATCTCAAGTCATTTTTTTACTTTCTATTTTTGTATGTTCATTAAATTATATTTTTTGATCTAGGCTTGTATATCAAATAGGCTTACCAAATCACACATCAAATTTATCATCCTCATAACTCAAAAATAACCATAAATCACTAAGGGATTAGCTCTCCCTTGTGGCAGCAAGCTAATCATCAAACCCTAATTCATCTATGATTATTGTTGAGTCAAGTGAAAAGGAGATAATCTTGGTTACCCTAATTGGGTCTATGATCATTTTTTCTACTCAATATTTTGGTGAGCCCAGCATATCCTACACTTGAAATTTTTCTCATTTCTCATTGCATAAAATCTAAAAATTGAATTTAAAACCTAGGTGCTTTGAAAATATAATGTTCATTTATATTTATTTCAATATATATATATATTATTTCTGCACCATAAATTAAAAAGAAAATCTGCATAATATTTTGAATTAAATTGCATAATTTCATATCTGGTTTTTCCTTGTTTAGGGCTTAGATTTGAGTTATTTTCACTCAAAATTTTATTTTGTCAAAAATACATGCAAATTTTAGTGAAAAATTATTGAAAAAACATAAATTTTCATATTATTTTCATTTCAAAAGATCAAAAAGTATTACTTTTTGTATTTTTTAGAAAAATCAATCAATCATAGTATTCAATTTCTAAAAATTATCATTTGAACATATTCAATTGCTCTAAAAATATCAAAAATTATGCATATATGTGCTTCATATAAAAAAATTAGGTTTTGGTACATTTCTAGAACTTGGTTCACTTCCAAACCTAAACATTTGAAACACTGGACCATTAGACACTATTGATAATTTTTAAATAATTTTTTTTCTAAAAATACATGTATGGTATAGGGCATATTTTTCCCTTTTCCAATCAATTTGGGCTAAATTTTTTTGTGAACAACCCTAATAGTTTTCTTTATTCAGATCCAATTCTTGTTCTGGTCCCTATTCTGAAATAAGATTGATTTTGATGTGCATCACTAGTTAGATCAATAGTATATAGCATAATGTTTTCATTTCAAAAATCTTATGTTGTCATAATTCATATTCTATTGTCAAATATTGTTAGGAAATTCATATATTTTTTTGTTAAAAGCATGTGAAAATGAGTTCCTCACTCCTCTTTTGTTACTTTTCATTTATCCCTCTCCCAATATCTCTCCTACTTGTGAAGGTATTTTGGTGCAAGAGGATACAATCAATGACAATCATGACAATCATATTTTTTCTTCTCCCAATATATCTCCTACTTGTGAGAGCATCTTGGTTTGAAAGAGGATACAATCATTGAAAATCATGACAATCATATTTGTTCCTCTCCCATTACCTCTCCTACTTGGGAAGATATCATGGAGAAAGAGGATGTATTCATTGATATATTTCATTCTTCAAATTATAGTAAGATGAATGTTATAAATGAAGATTCTAGATTGACATTAGGTCCTCCAATAGAATATTTCCAGCAAGATGAAATTATACACTCACATTTGATTATTGGACCTCCTAAAACTCCTTTAATTATTGGACCTCCTAAACCACCTCTCATTATAGGACCTCCTAAACTTCATTGCCATATCCTAAGCTTTGAAAACCAACTCACTAGTAATCAAGTGCCAGAATATGTGTTGAAGAAACCAAGTTATCATGCAATTTCTCACACATATAACAATAGAAATTAAAAAAAACCAAAACAAACACCA
This sequence comes from Sequoia sempervirens, assembly GCA_007258455.2. Lineage (NCBI taxonomy): Eukaryota > Viridiplantae > Streptophyta > Pinopsida > Cupressales > Cupressaceae > Sequoia > Sequoia sempervirens. Next base: position 19,965 of record VDFB02117765.1, on the reverse strand, counting down.
ATCTCCATACTATTACCTCAACCATATCTCCCACCCCCACCTAGCCTTCCGCAATGTAGTAGTAAAGAATATGATCTTGTTGAGAAACTTTGTAATACTCTATCCAAGATCTCCCTTTAAGACTTGATTCAAACATTACCTAAATATCACAAGATGCTCCAAGAATCTTTGCAGAAGATTGATACCTCACCTTCTATCAAACTGAATTATGTAGCAGCCTTGTTTGATTGTATGCAAACAAAAAAATTGGATATTACATTCCCTCAACATCAGTTACCCTTGCTTGAGATCTAAAACAAATATGAGGCTCTAATGATAATGGTTAGAACTAATAAAATTGGGGTTAGACATACTCTTATTGATAATGGAACAAGTATTAATGTTTGTAGCATGGATCTTCTAGATAAACTTGGTGTGGATAAGAATATTATAGAACCTATTGATATTTTTATTCATGCCTTTGATAATTTTATTAGGCAACCATTAGGGACAATCACATTACCCATTAAGGTATGTCTCATGGTTTTTCTACCCCCATCCATATCATGCCAAGACTTCTTTCATATAATCTTCTCCTATGTAGACTATGGATTCATGCCATGAAAGAATTCTTGTGTACCCTTCATTTTTAGATGAGATATGAATACAATAACAAGATATATACGATAAAAGTAGATGTAAAAAGTTACAATTCATAAATGGATGCCAAACATAACACTTCCAACTCTCTTAATACTTTGATTCCAACTTAAAAGGTGGATCTCGTACATGTTGAAGATAATGATTATTGTATTTTACCTATAACAAAACTTTTAGATGATGATTGGGGGTCATTATATTTTACACCTCATTTTGGATTGGGAGTCTAGAATCTCACCATATAAAATTCCTAAGATTTGAATACACATAATGATCATAATATTGCTTCATGTTTAAACACATGTTTTGGTGATGATTGGGGTTCATTAGATTTTACATCCTCCTTTGTGAGAGAGTTCAAAATCTCACAATATAAACCTAAGGAGTCTTATGTTTCATTTTCTCAATCTTATTCTATATCAACAAATTAAAAAAAAAAACACCCCTTGACAATGAAGGGGGCTCTTTAACTTTTTTCCCTTATGTGTTGGCAATGCCTAACTTTAGAAAACTTTAAAAGGATTTTCATTCTTGTGAAAGAATCAATTCTTCTCATGAGCATTTAGATAATTCTTCTTCATTTGAGTTGGAAAAGTATTATAGGCTTGGATTTAAAATTCTTTCTAAACATGGATATAATAAAAACATGGAACAAGAAATTAAGGATAGGGTGAATTCTACGTCATAATTTTTTAAAAGGGGCTTAGGTTTCCAACCTTCATCTCTATCTTCATCTCATGCACCATCTTCATCTACCATATTTATGACTTCTTGTGGTAAGTGAGCTAGCTTTTCTTCACAAGAGAAGGGATTATCTCCTACTACTTATCCTTTATCCAAGCAAGATCATATTTTATCGCATCTTTTAAAAGTTGCTTGATTACTATTCATCTTCCAGCATGTAAGAAATTTTATAGCAATCTCTTTTTGTGCATATCATCAAGTGCATGGTCATTCCATTAATAAATATCAGGCCCTGAACAATAAAATACAACTTGTTGATTGTGGTTCTCTTCCATGTGTTGATGCACCTTATCACATTAAACAATAATGATTTATCCTTTGGTGTTGCTCCTCACTATGTGGCATTCATAGCTTCATATGTTTGCACATCGTCATTTATGGTGGTACAATCTTAACTGCAACCATATTTATTTCTATAGTAGCAACACAATAGTATCTAACATGATTGTTCTCACCTTCAATCTTGGGGGAAGGATAACTAATTTTGGGAGGTGTACATTCTTTTCAAGGATCCCCTCTTCCCCTTTTTTTTCTTTAAACATCAATACATCAAATATATTGACATTTTACGGGGGGCATATCACACTAGCCATTCCATATATTTCTTGTGAGATTTGACTTATTGGCATGCCCCTTTAATGGTGGTGTTATTTATAATGCCCCTTGAGACATCACTATAACAAAATATATATAATAATGTTAGGTAAATAAAAGTTCACAATATGCAAATATTTATATCTAAATGTTGTGACTATGAGAATTAAGAAGGAAAATATAACTGAATGTCATAGTATAAAATTTTAGAATTCAGATCAGGAAACATTTGTGCAAATATATATGTCCAAACCTTGTCACTAAAAGAATGTAGGGACCATGATAGGATAATGTTAAGGTAAGCACTTGAAAAGATGCATGTTGAAAAACAACTAAGTACACCCAAGTCCTTAACAAACACTTAAGCCCAACGAGAAGGAAATGCAATGTCCAAACTAAGATCTATTTAAGAATAGATAACCCAAATGCTAAAGATACTATATAAACATAATGATCAAGAAACTCAAAAAAACTAGAAAATTATACTAGATTTCAAATGAGTATACATTAAAGAATAAATTAGTAGAAAGAACATGTATTTTATAGGTCTATGATTTCTCACCAAATGTGTTTTCCCTGGTTCTCACTCAAATGTCATCAAAAAGTAAGTTCAAAAGCTTATGTGCAATCTTCGAAAACTTCAACACTATGTCTTCTTGTAAAAAAAAATTAATTTATATGATAAGCTTGCTTGAATTGGCTCAACTACAATTCTTCTATGTGAGATGAATAGTCACAATAAAGGACTAGACCCAATTGATCATATTGTCCTTCTAACAATGTTTCTATTCATAGTTTCTTCTGGTTTTCTCCCTGAGTAGCCCCAAGCAGCCAACCTTGTTTTCTTGGCTTGGCCACAAAGTTGTTTTAGCAAGTCAAGACAAAAATTTGAAATATTTTTTCTCTAATTTTGAACTATCTAGCTTATGAATTATTGATAGTGGAAGATTTTAAGCTCTCCTAAAATATATTAAATCAAAGGTTTAATGGTATACTTAGTAAAACATAATATATCTAGTTCCTTGATGCAGGGGTGTCGCGCTATTTTTTTAGCTTTGTCTTTCTTCCTATCATCAACGTGTATGTTTATTATAGTTTAAACTTGATTTTTTTTAGCATTTGGGGAAGAAACCATGTATTCGTAGGTGCATTAATAAAACTCATCATGGGAAAGTGAAGAGGGAGAATAGTCTAAGAAGGATTTTGAATCCAAGAATGAATTGTTGTGCATTTATGATAGGTTTTTGAGCACTACACTCATTTTAGGTGAGATTTTGCATAGTCTTTTAGATTTTTGGAGAGATTTTGGTTAGAGAAAAAAAAACTAAAATAGAGGAGAGATAGAAGAGAAAAGAATAAGAGAACAATAATAGGAAGAAACCACAAAACAAAGGGAATAAAAAGACAAAGAATAATAGAGGTGCATGTGGTAGACAAATAGTAAGAAAGGAAAATAGGGGAGTCTAAATTTTGGCTCAATATTATGAAAGGAAGTAAATAATGTAAAGGATTGCTATTCTAATTGAAATGAAACAAAATATTACTATTTAAAATAGTCTTTTATATTGATTTTTTTTGCTTAGTGAATGGTAAATTACATGTGAGTTTTGTTGCTCTAGAAATTGGTTATTTTTTGTGTGTATGAATATATTAATTATATTGTGATTGGTGTTGTATTCTCAAACCTCATAGTATAGAATTTAGGTCCTAATAGCATAGATTTTTATTCCTATAGTAACTAACTATTGCACTTGCAGCATAGTTTTTATTTACTCATAGCTAAAAATTTGTCATGTAGCAAGTGTAAAAAATAGACCCAAAAATCAAAACACAATAGAACAGCAATAATAAACTGATAAAATAGGGAAAAACATAGTTGGATAATTCAGAAAAATATATTTATCTAGCATGAATTGCATTACACTCAATCTAGATGCTATCTATAGCAGTTGTCCACAATCACATATATATAGTTATAAAATCTTTGAAGCCTGGAAGCTTCTAGTTTTCTAGAAAACTCTAAAACCTGGAAGCTTCTTTTTTACAACGGCTCCTAGAATGTTCTAGATTATGGAAGACTCTAGAAACATTCTATCATTTTCTAGACAATCTTAATTATCCCTAACATCCCCCCTTAAGATTGGCTAGAAGAAGAAAATTACAAAGAGTGGGGAACATTATATAACTATCCCTCTTTAATGTTCACCTCTATCATACCAAGCATTCCCCTTAATTTTAAAAAAAATTCCTCAGTCATACTCTTAGTAAATATATCATTTGTCTGTTCTTCACTTGGACAAAATTATAGATTGATAATAGTTACTTGAACTAGATCTTGCATGTAGTGAACATCAAGCTCAATATGCTTTGTTTTAGCATGAAAAATTGGATTGTTTGCAACTTCAATGGTGCTTTGATTGTCATAATACAAAGTAGTAGTAGAACTTTGTGGAAAACCAAGCTCAAATAAAAGATTTTGAACCCAAACTGTTTCCTTTCCAACTTCTTTTGCTGCTCTATATTTTGCTTCACATGAAGACAATGATTTAGTTGTTTGTTTTTTGTTGCTCCATATGATTGGACCTAACCCAAGCTGAAAAATATAGCCACTAGTATATTTCTTATCATCTATATCACCTCCCCAATCTGAGTCGGTAAATCTAACCAAAGAAATTGAAGATTTATAGTCATAGAAGATGTCAAAGTGTATGGTTTCATGAATATATCATAAAATTATCTTAGCAGTGAACCAATGACTTTCTTTAGGTGCCTACATAAATCTAGATACTAGATTGATTGCAAAACAAATATTTGGTCTAGTATGAGTTAGATAAACCAAGCTACCAACAAGCTATCTATATACAGTGGCATCTACACTTTTAGAAGTACATTCTTTAGTAAGCTTGACTCCAGATTGAAATGGGGTAGGTTCTAGCTTGCATTCAAGCATGTTAAACTTTTCCAAAAGGTCCAAAGCATATTTTGATTGTGAGATGAACAATCCATCATGTAATCTACAAACTTGTAATCCAAGAAAATAGTTTAGTTCACCCAAATCACTCATATGAAATTCCCTTTTAAGATCTAATTTTAAATTGTTGATTAGCCCAATATTCAGTCCAACAATGAGTAAATCATCTACATAAATTGCAACAAGAAGAATATCATCTTGAACTTTCTTCACATAAAGATTTGGATCCGACTTACATCTTTTAAATCCATGAAGTTGAAAATACTTGTCAATCTTCTCATTACATGCTCATGGTGCTTGTTTAAGACCATAAAGTGACTTCTTTAATCTTCAATACAAGATCATGATGTTGCTAATCTACAAAACCTGGTGGTTGATCCATATATATATTTTTTCATATAAATCTCCATTCAAGAAAGCATTTTTGACATCCATTTGATGAACATGCCACCCAAGAATTGTATCCAAAGAAATAATAATTCTAACTGTATTCAATTTAATGAGAGGAGCAAATGTTTCTTCATAATCAACACCTTCTTTTTGTAAACCCATTTGTAACCAATAACATTATTACCTTGGGGGTGGGACACAAGTTCCCAAATTTTATTCTCTAACAATGCATTATATTCCTCTTTCATAGCTTGCTCCCATTCTTTCTTCCCTCTAGCTTGCTCATATGAGGTTGGGTAATTTACATGTAATACTTTGGCCATGAGAGAACTACCATTCCTTCCTTGGATCTTTGAGCCTTGCCGATATGTTTCTTCAATACTCCTTGTCTTTTGTCTAGCTGAAAAGTCATCTTCTTCATCACCACTACTTGCAAAAAATGGTTGATTACAAGCATTAGTTGTTTCATTTTCAATAGTATTAGCAGTGCACACCTCATCCTCATCAATGTAGTCTCCATTTCTTTCTAAACTATCAAAAAAATGAGAGGCATTTATTGTTGTAGAGTGAGAGGAAGTGGTTGTAAGTTGTGAATTCTCATCAAACTTTACATCTCTACTAACAAAGACCTTGTTTGTTATCAAATCATATAACCTGTAATCCTTTGATTCTTCACTATAACCCATAAACAAACACTTATGACTCTTTGGTTCTAACTTTTCCCTCTTTTCATTAGGAATGTGTGCCTAAGCAATACACCCAAATACTTTAAAATACCCAATGTGGGGCTTTCTACCACTCCAAGCTTCTTCGGGGGTGATATTTGTGAGGGATTTTGTGGGGATTCTATTCACAATATATGCAACACAAGAAATAGCCAAACCCCAAAATTTATTATGCAAAATTTTAAAATGCAACATACAACGAGCCATTTCTAAAAAATTTATATTCATTTGTTCAGCCACCCTGTTTTGTTGAGTATAAGGAACTGTTCTTTGCACCTTAATACCATAATTTTCACAAACTGAATTAAATGCATAATTGCACTATTCACCCCCATTATCCATCCTTAAGCATTTAATTATTTTCTTGCTTTGATTTTCAACAAATGCCTTAAAATTTTGAAAAACTTCAAATACTTCATTTTTCCTTTCAATAAAATAAACCCATACTCTCTTGATGTAATCATCAATAAAAGTGAGAAGGTACATGGCACCTAAAAGTGAAGGATAGCCTGGTTCACATAAATCACTATGAATGAGTTGCAGCGGATGATCATTCTTTACTTGAATCAAAAGGATCTCGATGATGCTAACACACATCCTTCACAAACACCTTCAGAAGATGAATTTTTTGTTAATCCTCTAACCATATCCATTATAATCATGTCTTGTAATTTTCTATAATTTATATGTCCAATTCTAGCATGCCAAATTTTTGACATATAATCAGTCTGAGCAATAAAAGCATCGGAGAGAGTGTATTCATCATCAAAAAACCCCACAAATTTAAATAGACTCTCTTCATGATCAACTCTACCAATAGCAATTATATTTCTTGGGTTTTTTCTATCTCTAACAATAACTTGATCAACAGTGACAACAAACTCATATCTAGCTTGAACTATTTTATATACTAAAATAATATTTTCCCCTAATCCTTCAACCAGTAAAACATTTTTCAAAGACCCATTTGTTACATTAACAGTCCATATTCCTAAGACTAGAAGTTTCATTTTATTGTCAATAGTAATTTCTTGATCTGAATTATTCCCTTCATAAAAATCAATAAACAAAGATCTATCCCCAGTCATGTGAGATGATGCCCTTGAATCTAAAATCCATTCTTTATTAGAATATGAAGCAAAGTATCCCCCCTTAACACTAGATTTACTCTCAGGTGTAGCAATTACCTCCTCATTTGATTTCTCTTGCCTTTTCAGGGAGATTACTACAAAGCTATGTCTATCCTTCTTTCCATCCTTAAACATTTCTTGCTTGGGATTGTATTTCTGCCTTTCATTGTCCCTTTTCTTCAAACAAAATTTCTCCATGTGATTCTCACCTCCATAATACCTACAAATAATGGGTTTTCTTCCAACTTTCTTTTCTACACCATCATTTCTAGAAAAAAATTTAGAACCTTCATTATTTTAAAATTTATTATTTCCTTTCCAATTCTTCTTTCCATCATTTCTAGAAAATTTAATTTTAGCTGCATATGCATGATTCTTCTTCATATATCCTTCTTTAATAAGCTAAACTTCTTCATCTAAAACAGACTTGCAAAATTGATCAAAATTTTGTTGGGGGTATTGGGATTTAGTTGAAGAACCCTTTTCCTTGATTCCTTAAATACCTTGTATGGCTGGGGAAGCTTACTTTCAACCATTGCAATCAACTGAAAATATTTTTTTGCATATTTAGCACCTATTTTCTTTAGTTGCTCAAGCATTTAAAAAAGTAACTTCATTAAAGTAATCAATCATTTTTTCAAAATCAGATGGATCTAAGTTCACCAATTTTTCTTCTTTACTAAACATGCTAGCAATATCTACATCTTTATAATCTTTTTCGAAATTTTCCCACAACTCTATTGGATTATCAATATCAACAAATATTCTATTGAGATTGGGGCTTAAAGCTTTACCAATAATACCTCTAGCTTGCTCCAACTTGAATTTCCAGAACTCTTTTTCAATTTCATTTTGTGGTTCTCCAATTTTCTTATTCACTATCCTCCATAGAGCCTTTTCTCTTAAAGCATTCTTAATTGCAATCTTCCAATCTACAAAACCACTTCCATGAAATATTGGCAACACTTCATTTGTAGAGCCCATGTTAGCCACAAAAAATTAATCTTCAAACAAATATTACTCCAGCAATATAACAGCCCTGCAAACAAATCACTCTAGCAATATATTTCTAACTGAACTTGGCTCTGATACCATTCAAAAAATAGACCTGGAAATCAAAACACAATAAAATAGTAGTAATAAACTGATAAAATAGGGAAAAATAGAGTTGGATAACTCAAAAAAAAAAAATTATCTAGCATGAATTGCATTACACTCAATCTAGATGCTATCTATAGTAGCTATCCATAATCACATATATATAGCTATAAAATCTTTGAAGCCTGGAAGCTTCTAGCTTTCTAGAAAACTCTAAAACCTAGAAGCTTCTTTTTTACAACAGCTCTTAGAATGTTCTTTTCTAGAACAACTCCAAGAATATTCTAGCTTATTGAAGACTCTAGAAACATTTTATCATTTTCTAGACAATCTTAATTATCCCTAACAACAAGTGTTTTAAGCCTCTATAGAGGTTTTGTGGGTTGCTTTTAGCAACACAGACTCTGTTATCCACTTATTAATTTCAATTTAGTTACGTTTTGGACATGTGTTGGAGGGGTTGGTTTCATTAGCATTTTATCAAAGTGTTGTTACAATTTGAAGGAAAGAAGATAGTGAATTTGGAATGGGATTTAAAGAAGCCATGTAAGTAGTAACGGTGGTTGTATGATGCAAGATCACCCAGACGTATATGCAATCCTGCATTGCCCAAAAAAAGTTTAATTCAGTTTTGTTTTCTTTTATCTAGTTTGTGGTTTTCGTTGTGATTTTTTGGTTTGACGAGTTGATCTTCAACTAGGAGGAAAATTGAAGTTATATTTTGTCCAATTGACAAAATGTCTTATCTTGATTTCCAATTTTTAATTCAATTATTTTTACAATAGAAATATTACATGAATTCGATATTTAAAAGGGGAGACAAAAAGTTGTACTGGAATTTTCATGGGTGAAATTGAAAGATAAAAAAGAAAATATGAAGGGTTGCATGAGAAAGGGAGGGGTGTGAGGCAAGTGTGGAGGCAGTGCAGAACTAGAAAGAGAAAGGAAGAGACACAAGGCCGCATAGGTGGGAAAAAGAAGATTTTTTTTTAAAATGAAAATTGCAAAGTCAAGTAGGGGAATCAAATGGCATAGAAAGCTAGATAGGCATTGAAAAATCACCACTGGAAAGAGGAGAGGACACACTTAGACAAGAGGAAAAACAAGTAAAAATTTGAAGGAAGAAAAATTAAGGAAAACCACTCTAAGGGGAGGCACCCAAGTAGCTTAAGTGGAGAGAGACAGTCCACCAAAAAAGAAAGAACATGGGAGGCCACCAAGTCAAGGAGATTTAATGCTTATTGGCAATTGAAAGAGGTGTTTGCGCCATGTAACATGGCAATCCATTTAAATAAAGAATACAAATAAAAGATGAACAAGGAATAGGAAGAAAATTTGTGCCTCATAAGAAAGGAATAAAAGTTGATAGAAAGAGCAGAGACAAAATCAATAAAAACAAAATGCTACAATAGAAATTAAACTCTATTCATTAATTTGATTGATGCCAAAATGGCTACAGTTGCGTGTTTAAATATATGCATTAAAAACTGACAAAGGAAACTTCTAATCTTGCAAACAGACCACAAAGGAAATAACTAAAACAAAACATTAGAAGGTTTGGTAGATTCCAAAATAACTCCCAAATTTTGTCTTTGATAATCAAAGCTATCTTTTGGTAATTCCTTGGTAAAAATGTTTGCTAGTTGATCTTCGAATCTACAAAATTCAAGACAAATTTCTCCATTGTTGACCAATTCCCTAATGAAGTGGTTCCTCGTATCAATATGCTTGCTCCTTTTGTGATATACATGATTCTTGGATAATGAAATGGCTAATTTTTTATCACGAAGAATTTGTGTCAATTCCTCTTGATCATGCAACAAATCTGACAAAATTTGATGTATCCAAATTGCTTGACATGCTACAATAGTTGCGACTATATATTATGTTTCAACTAAAGAAATTGTCACTATAGGTTGCTTCTTTGATGCCCATGAGACAACTCTAGATCCAATATGAAATATATGTCCTTGTGTACTTTTCTTATCATTTATGTTACCTAAAAAATCACTATCAGTATAACCAACCAAATCAAAATTGTAAGTTTTGGAATATAGGATTCCATATCCTATTGTTCCTGCAACGTATCTAAGTATTCTTTTCCCAACTTTCCAGTGAGAACCCCAAGGTGAATCCATGAACCTTTAAATCAAACTTACACCATACATGATATCAGACCTTGTAGATGTAAGATACATTAAACTACCAACAAGTTTCTTAAATCTTTTGGATCAACATTTGACCCCTTATCATCTTTGCTCAATTTTGTTCTTATGACAACTGGAGTTGATGCAGGATTAAAATTCAACATTTTAAATCTTCTTAATACATCCTTGGTATATTTGGAATGACAAATAAAAATTCCCTTATCTGTTTGAACAACTTTAATACCCAAAAAGTATCTCATCAAACCCAAATCTGTCATTTCAAACTCTTTCATTATATCTGACTTAAACATGTCCACAAACAAATTTCCACTAAAAATCAAATCATCAACATGTACAAACATACAATCAAAATTTGGCATTCATCATTAGTCTTTATATATAATGTATGTTGATTGTTGCTTATATTGAATCCATTACTTATCAAATATGAATCAATTATACTATACCAAGCCTTGGGTGCCTATTTCAATCCATAAAGTGTCTTTTTTAATTTATAAACCTTACTTTCGTGACCATGAACTTCATAGCCGGGGGGTTTTAAAACATAAACCTCTTCATCAAGAAAACCATTTAAGAAAGTTAATTTCACATCCATTTGAAAAACATTTCAATTATTATGTGCAGCTATTGCTAAAATAGTTCTAATTGTGTCCAACCTTGCAACTAGAGAAAAAGTTTCATTATAGTCAATCCCATATTGTTGTGAAAACCCTTTTGCAACTAATCTTGCTTTATGTTTTACAATTAGGCCTTCAGCATTAGATTTAGTTTTATAAACCCATTTAACTCCAATACAAATCTTTACCTTCAGGTAAATCTACTAACTCACATGTTTTATTTCTTTCAATAGAGTCAATTTCTTTATCCATTGTCTTAAAAAAATTATCATCTTTTACTGCTTCTTCAAAATATATAGGATCACAAGAAAATAAAGCAAAATTTGAATTCACATTTTCTTCTCCTTGATCATATATTTCTTTTAAGCTTTTTGTTTTCTTTCCTTTATACCTTTTTCTTAATGAAGCAAGTGTTGGATCTGATTCATCACTTAAATTTGAATTTGGACTAGAATGATTTGAATGGGATGATGATATACCTTCCACAATATTTCTTGGTGATGTTTGACCACCTTGTTCTTCTGGTTCCTCTTCACTATCATGTATAGGTGCTCCACCTATGACTATTTTGTCAACATTTCAATCCCATGATTCTTCTTCCTTAAATTCAACATCTCTACTAATAATCAATTTCTTTGTAATTGGATTATACAACCGGTAAGCTTTTGATTGCTCATCATAACCAATAAAAATACACTTTTCACTCTTATCATCTAATTTCCTTCTCAATTAAAATGGCACTAGAGAATAAGCAACACATCCAAAAATTCTAAAATGAGAGACAGTATACTTCTTACCATTCCATGCTTCTTGGGGGATTTTGTCCCTCACACTTCTTGTAGGAATCCTATTCAGAATGTACACTGCACATGCCACTGCTTCTGCCCACAAATCATTGGATAATTTTTTTTCCTTCATCATGCTCCTAGCCATATCCATTATAGTTTTTTCTTCCTTTTGGCTATTCTGTTGTGGTGTATATCTTGTTGTAAAATATTTCTTAATTCTAGGATATCTGCAAAAATCCAAAAAAATATTAGAGCTGAACTCACCACCCTATCAGATCTGAGTACCTTAATGTAGAATCCACTTTGTTTTTCTATCAAAGCTTTAAACTCCTTGAATTTATCAAATGCTTCAAACTTTTTCTTAAGAAAGTATATACATGTCTTCTAGCTAAAATCATCAATAAATGTTAGGAAATATAAATTGCCTCCTAAATATGGAGTCTGCATTGGTCCACATATATCGGTGTGAACTAATTCTAATGGTGTCTTTGCTTTGTATAACTTTTTACTGGAAAACTCTCTCTATTTTTTTTGCTAAGATACAACTTTCACATATACTAGCTGGATGATCTATAACTGGCAAACCTCTCACCATATTTTTCTTTTGCAAAAAACTCAAACCTCCAAAATGAAGGTGACCATACCTTAAATTCCAAAGCCATGTCTAGTCTAAGTACACTATTTTGAAGTTAATTTCCTCCTTTCCTTGAATACAATGAATTTGGAGGGGGAACATTTTGTTTTATGTCATTTCGACCCTTGCAATTAATCTATTATTAGGATTTCTATCTAGAATTATACATTCATCATTTTTAAAGTGAACTTTGTACCCTTTTTACATTAATTGACCAACACTCAAAAAATTATGTTTTAAACCAAGTACAAAGAAAATATCATCAATATATATCTTTTCACCATTCTTAGTCATGATAGTAATGTTTCCTTTTCAAGTTATAGATTCTTTAATATCATTTCCCAATTTTACTTCTAATATTATAGATTCATCCAAACTAGCAAAAAAAAATGTGTTTCCTATCATATGGTCACTACAACCACTGTCTAAAAACCATACATCATTAGAGATTTCTTTAGACACATTACAAGTTATGAGTAAAATTATAGAATTATTACCAAATACATTTGTGTAATTTTCCTTTTGCTTATCCACTTCAACTTGTTTGATTCTATAATTATTTACAAAATGGATAAATTTCTTACAATAATGAAACTATATGTGGGACTTATCATACCTTGATGATTGGAACTAGTATCTTCCATGTCCTCTATTGCTCAAATTTTGATAGGATGTGTTGCTTCTTTATCCTTAATCTAAACTTGTGTGTTCGCTTTTTCCTCTTCCTCTCAATTTTGATCTTCCTCTTCCAAATGATACCTATGTTCTAAAAGCACTCTCCAAAGAAGAATTTTTATTTTTATTCATTCTAGTTTCATGGGAAAGCAAGGATCCCATCAATTCATTTATTGACAATTAAGATAATCCTTTTGATTCTTCAATTGAACCAACTATTGCATCAAATTTATTAGGAAGACTCCTAAGAACCTTTTCTATCACCTTTTGGTCAAACATATTTTCACCATATATATTCATTTGATTTACTATATTCATTACATTACTGAAAAATTGATCTACATATTCTAATGAACTCATTTGAATATTTTTAAAATTGCTTCTTAAAATCTGTAATTTTGCAACTTTTACTTTAGTTGTCCCTTGGTATGGATTTTCTAAGATTTCCTAAGCTTGCTTAGAACTAGTCAAAGTAACAATTCTAGAAAACAAAGTTTCATCCATTGCTTGTTGAATAAGAAACAAAGCTTTAGAATCTTTCTTTTTCTTTTCCTTTTGATCTTATTTTTGTGTTTTTGATAAAGTAGACAAATCTTGAGGTTCTACAAACCCATTTTGAACAAACTCCCATAAATATTGTAAACAAAATAATGTCCTCATTTTTATTGCCCATGTATCATAATTTTTACCTGTAAATAACGAAATCTAAGGTTGAGTTAAATTACTACTGGATGCCATGATGTTATCTCTCCTTCCTAATCTACACTTATCTTATTTTCAATAAAAAAAACTTTTAATTCATTTATTTATATCAAATCCATAAAAGAGCTTCATGAAAATAAAAAAAGATATATAAATGGCATCAATACTTAGCAACTTCAACACTTTCAACAGCTTTGAAAATGATCAGACATTTGGCTTCTCTCTGTTAGCAGCTCTCAACCTTTTGAAATCATTTATCCCTGATCACCTAGCTCTGATACAATTTGATAGAAAGAGCAAAGACAAAATAAACAGAAAAAAAAATGCTACAGCAAAAACTAAACTTTATTCATTAATTTGATTGATGCCAAAATGGCTATAGCTGCGTGTTTAAATTGGTGCATTACAAACTAACAAAGGAAACTTCTAATATTGCAAATAGACCATGAAGGAAATAACTAAAACAACGCATAAGAAGGTTTGACAGATTCCAAAATAAATTATAGTAACTGCAAGAGTACTACGCGAGAAATTAGAATCTAATTCCTTCCAACAAAAGTGAATATAGAGAAGAGGAGGGTCAATGGGGGTTGAGTAAATATAGCAGGAAGATGACAATAATTCCAAGTAGCCATATAGAAAAAACCACCACTATAAGGAAGATATAGAAGAGTAATCAGCAAATTGGAAAACCAGTGCGTGAGAGTGGGTAGAAGAAGGTGTAGAGATTCAAATAACAGAGCAATAAAAATTGGAAAAAATATTCATCATATAGATTGTAGGTGTCTTGGGTTTGTGGACAGATAATTCAAAAAAAAAAAAAATTGAATACTCTTGTAATGCCATTGCATTTGAATTTTAATGTCAATCAGAGTTGGATTTAGACAAATTTGAAAATAGTTGAATAGCTATCAATTTTTAGTGAAATTGTAAATTAAATCTTAATCGACAAATGAAATTGTTGAATTAAGAGAGTGATTGGCTATGAAATTCACCATTTTATAAGACGCTTGAATTTCAAACTGCACAATTGTGTCCCTACAACAAGGGATATTGTAGCCATAAGGACTATAGTAAGTGTGATAGGGCGAATTTACTTGCTAGAATACGAGCAGCAAACAAAAGAGTGCAAAACAACAACAAAAGACACCCTACACCTCAAGATTAGCCTAGTTGGATTCAATACAAGATAAAGACAACAAAATGAAACCTTTTACCTTGTTTCGAATCGATCCTTTGGTTGGCCCTTTGATTTTTGGTGTCGTATGCTCCTTGGATGGCAAGAGATGCAAATGTATGAGATGATATGAGGATGTAGAGATGAGTGGAAGTGGATGCAAGTATGAAAAATGGCTAAGTATGGCTCAAAGAAAAATTTTGCAAGATTTTGGCTAGCATGAATGATCTCCCCCAAAATGAGAGAAAAAGAGGGGGTATTTATAGAGAATTTGGAATTCTCTAGGTAAATGGACAGTCAAGATTGAGCCACCAAGATCAAGATGTAGGCCTAAGGTGAGTTGAGAACTCACAAGCCCTCACATCTTGACATGTGGCATGTAATATGGCTTAAAAAAGATGATGTGTATATAAGGTGGAAGGATAGTACATGACATGGAGGGAGTACATAGTACCTTGGGATTGGAACAAGATCTCCTCATAAAAGAGGTCCTTGTCCCCATGTGGGTGAGAGGACATGTGGGTAATTAAAAATTCCTCAAATATCCTCATGGGGATGAGAAAAGGAATTTTAAATTCCAAAATATGCATTGGGGGATTAAATGTGAATTAAAAATTCACATGGGGAATGGAGTGTCTTCTTCAAAAATAGAAAGCCTTTAATAAGGTTGACTTAGGACACATTCCATAAATGATATGGGGATTAGGAATGGCCTAATTAAGTGATTAAGGTTGTGCAAGTACTTGATTAGACTAATTAATGACACATTAGAGGCAAGTGGGAAATTATGGAGGATGGGACCCTAATGATGATTAGGGGTGTGCACATCTTAATCATAAATTAATTATGACTAAGAAAGAGGGTTAGATTGTTAAAAGGGATTAGAGACCAACTTGCAAAAGTTGAAGGATGTGACAATGAGAGAAAGTGATGAATTTAAAAATAAACTTAAAATTTCAAAAGATAATATGACTAAATTAACTAAAGTATACATTTATTTAATTGGAAAAAGGGGAAAAGTATTTATTAAATTAAATACTTTAGAAACCTTATGCAGGACATGAAATATTAATTAAATGAGTGATTTAATTAATACCGGCAAAGAGGATGAATTAAATGAGCAAAGGGATGATTAAGGAGACGCTTTTGACCATATGGAAGTGGTCAAATTTAGGTGTCTACATTTTTCCCCTCTTCGAAATACTATTAGGATAACAGGGTTTTGAAGAAAAATAAAATATAGATGACTCTATGGAAGAAGTGACCGAAAAGGAGATGCCCTAGCATGGGAGAGATTATGAGCTACTCGAATGGAGGAGAATTAAAGGGGATGCCCCAGTCTCACAAGGGAGGGTTTATGATGAAAAGTTGGGAGAGAATGATAGGGGATGTTCCCTCGAGAAGGCGGACGGGGAAGGAAAAGGGGCCCCGAGAAAACTTCTCGAAAGTATGAATGGTATATGTCGTTGGAAAGAGCACAGAAAATCAAGAAGATTGGCGCTTGAACGGAGGAAAATGGGTTTACAATGTGGAAATTGAGGCCTCGAGAAGATAAGGGGGTGAGTGAATTAGTTGAGGTTAAAAAATGTTAAATAAAAGGGAAATTTTCATTTTATTTTAAAAAGTGAAAAAAGGGAGGAAAAGGATATAAAAGGTAATTCTAGGAATTACCTCTCCTCATTTGGACAGTTGTAAAGTGAGGAGAAGAGGGAGAAAAGGAGAGGGCAAGAAGAAGAAGAGGATAGGGCAGGAGGGAGGGTACACGATGTCGGAGTACAATACCGACATCATTCATCGGGCGGACGAGAGACGGCGATTCTTCACCAAGTGTGTCGTGCCATGCCAAGTGAGTCTGAAACACCACTTTGTGATTTTAGTCAATTTAGCTAATTTTTTGCAAAAATGAAAATATGGGTTTTGTGGGTGTGCTCGGGAGGAAAAATGGGTTAGGGGGATGGTAGAGGTTGTAGAAACTACAGAAAGGATATATGAGGTAGTGAAATCCCTAATGGGACTACAAGAAAGGATATATGCAATAGAACATGCTTTAAAAAGAGGTAGGGCACATGAAAATACTAATAGTGAAAATGAAGGAGAAGATATGGAAAGACAAGAAGGTTAAAATTTAGATAAACATATGGATGTAAGAGAAAGAAGGATAATATGGGCTAACTCCAACATTGGGAAAGGGGTGGGATGGAGATACCAAGTTTTTCAAGGATTTTAGAACTAGATGAATTAATAGATGAGTTGATAGAAATGGTGAAATGTTGGCCAAAAAAAACTAAAAGGTCATACAATACTTTGGTTGAAGGAGGTGCAAGATAAGAAAAGGAGAAATGGTTAGGAATAAGATCATTCGATGGGATGGAATAGTGAAAAATGTGAGGGCTAAGTTTCTACCTAGTGATAATCAACTTGACCTTCTCAAGAAAATACAAAATTTACACAAAATAGAGATATAAGTCCGAAGGCTTATATAGAGGATTTCTAAAAAATCTCAATAAGATTAGGAAAATGAATTAGACCATGAAAAGGTGGATCGATATGTTAATGGATTGACTTGATAAATATTTAAGATGAGTTGAGCATGATAAGGTTGTGAATTATGGAAGAAGTATATCAATTTTTCCTAAAAGAAGAAAAGAAATCAACAAGAAAGCAAGAAGTAGCCAAAGGTAGAGGTGGATTTAGTAAAGGTAGAGGACAACAAAAAAAAAATTATAATAAGGAGGTTAGCCTTTCAAATAGTCAAAGGGGGAACAATGAAGCAAGAGTGAGACCATGCCCTATGAAAGGTAGATGTTCAAATAGAAGAGGTAGAGGTAGAATTTTTTAAGGTGCCTATTTCACATGTGGATAGTTAGGCCATAGGTTATATGAAAACCCCCAACACATTCCAAAAGAATTAAGGAGAATAGAGGCTACAAGTACACACGTAGCCAAAGGGAATAAAAAATTTATAAGATATGTTAGTCAACCAAATGAACCTAAGAAAGTAAAACTTATGATGAAGACATTTTTTAAACCAACTAAAAGAGAAGATAAAATTATCCAATGAATAATCTTGTTTAGAATTATATGTAATCTAGGAAAAAAATGTTGCAAGGTCATAATATATTGATAATTTAGTCTTAGTTGAAATGGTAGATAAGTTAGGGTTAAAAGGGGCGGCTCACCCTAATCCTTACAATGTGTCATGGCTACAAAAAGGGCACCAAGTCTTGGTTGATTAATTAAATACAACCTATTGGATTAATGCTTCGACTACATATAAATAAGGTCTTACTTTATTTATATTGTTACTTTCCTTTTAATTCTCCTAATTCACATTCTTCTAAATTAAATAAACAAAATAACCCTAAACGTGTTTATTTAATTAATCTTCCCTAATCTTGATTGAGAATTAGAGCACATTTCTACAACTTTTTTATGTGCCACCTCATAAAGGTCACATGAAAATAAATAAGCCTATTCTAAATTAAATAAACAAAAAACCCTAAACGTGTTTATTTAATTAATCTTCCTTAATCTTGATTAAGAATTAGAGCACATTTCTACAGCTTTTTTATGTGCCACCTCATAAAGGTCACATGAAAATAAATAAGCCTAATTATTAATTAGAATTATCCTCACACACTTCCACCAATAACAAAAAGCACATGGCTTTATTCCCCCACACTTCCAACAAATTTGGAGCACATGGGTCTTTGTTTCACACACTTGGAATCTCATACATTTGGCATGCTTCCAATTGGTCAAGGGGATTCTCTTCACACACATGGCATGTTGTCCTTGGTCAAGGGGACAACATCCTGATTCCTTTCATCTCCACCATCTATCTTGTCTCCTTTGAATCTGAACCGTTGATAGGTGCCACCTCACAAAATGCTTGCAAAACTCTATAAATACACCCCTCATCCTTTGCATTATCATCCACCTTTTGAGTAATGTTATAATGCTATTTTGAAATACAAATTGAAATAGTGTTATAATGCCATTTTCCATCCACACTTTGAGTATTTTTACCATGCAGGTTTTTCGTAGGATCTTGGAGCTTTCATGGAGTCTTATACTTAGCTTGCATATCATATGTTACTTTGTATTCTCATCTTAGATTAATTAGTTGCTTCATAGTTACATTTTATCATCTCCATTTCATCATACTTACATTTTAGATTCATTTTTTTTATGTTTGCATTTGAGCAAATGCATAATCATAGATAGCTCATTATAGTTGCATATCATCTCACTCATCTCCACTTGTTCATCCATCACCAACATCATCCTTCGTTTATCGTTGCATTCATCATCAATTCCATCATCTTGTTTAATTTAAGATCATACCATTAATCCTTCCACCACACATTTGCACATAGAAATCATCTTAGCTTGCATATTAAGCATAAAATCTCATTTTCTAGGTAGTCATGTTAACAACCTTTGTGCTCATAGAAATCTGAGGGCCAAACGGTTTAATAAATCCCCAGAATTAGAGAACAATGATACGTATTTGAAAAGTTTGATTGTATTACGGAATAGATTAGTTTTACTTGCTTCAAACTTTGAATGTAAACCATTTCATTAAGGTTTGTGTTGACATTAAAATAACTAACTCACTCTACACATTTCGACACACACACAAAATGGCGCCCACTGTGGGGCCTTTGCCTCACTTATTGCTAAATTTTTTTATGGTTTCATGATTGTAGGTGCAAGGTTTATGACTTAGGAATGTTTTGCACCAGTTTGGAGGTTTTCCCAGATTCGCTATAAAAGACTCAAAACACAAACTACTAACATATTGCAGGGGCATGATGTTATGTACTTGTTTCCATTTTGGTTAAGTTAGGAATGTAGCTTAAGTAAAGGGATAATAAACATCATTTTTCCTTTTGGTTAAGTTAGGAACA
>VDFB02117763.1:30000-40037 GCA_007258455.2 Sequoia sempervirens | reverse complement strand
GATAATCTTGGATACCTCGTCTATCCATTAAGGATTTCACAGACTAATGGTAGACTGAGAAGGCCGTGGTTGGCAAGGTCGTTACCTCATCCTCATGAGAGGTTAATGGATCCACGTGAGTCACCCTATAGGGCCGATGCCTCAAGTAGGAGGAAGGGCTAGGATAACCATAGATGGGGGATGATGCCTTATGTAGGAGGAAGGTCCAAGATAACCCATGTAGGACTATGCGATGACACTCTCCACTAGTTGCTCTTATGCTTTGCTTTCTTACTTGCCTCTAGAAGTGGATTATGATTGTTGCCTTTGATTTATTTATGATGTGTTTAATGGTCTTGTGTTATTGTGACTGATTCTTGGTTGTTGTTCATTTATGGTCTATATTCTCTCATGTTATTGCCATTGGAGTTACTGTTACTATGTTACTGTTATTAGAGTCTAGTCTTGTTGGTATCCTTGGTCATCGTCACTTCCTTGTCACCTCTGAGCATGGGGGGTGGATTTTCTTAAACCCATGTGGTCAGGTGGAACGTGCTCCACACCCCATTGGGTTCCCCATCAACGTTCGTCTACACCATATCTTTTAGATGGAGCTTGTACCGATATTGATCATGTATTTTAGATATTCTTTGTATGATGTAACTATCCCACATGTATGGGAGATTTTGATGTAACTTATGTATATGAACATGTAATGTATTAAAAGATGATGTAATGTAAATGTACTTTTGTATTCATTCATGATTTATGAGATTTATTATGGTTTGTACCATGTGATGTATTTATACTTACGCTTATCAATGTATGGTTGTTATCTCTTGCAAATGGTTAATATAATATCTATGATGAATGAAAGTTAATTTATTTGGCTTTAAGTCTCTTTCGTCAAGTGTTGGTTTTTTGCGATATGACCTCGCGTGCCCCAAAGGACATAGAGGTTGTGATGTTTATCATGTTACATAATAATGTATAATGGTTCTTTATATGTGTTCTTTGTATTTAAAAAAAATAAAAAATTGTGTGCTTAGTAGTTGTCCTTTGGGGTTTGCATGTCAGGCATTATAGTTTAAGAATTTAGGATATTATTACCACTGTTATTATGGATTATTCTCTATTAATTTGTAAGTGAATATTGTTAGTTTTATAACCTTTATAGTTGAACTGTAAGATTATTATGTGAGTTAATTAACTGGAATATTGTATTATGATTGTCTCAAATATTATTATTTGAGGGAAATAATCTTTTAATATGAAATGTGAAAATAATGTATAGTTTAGGGTGAAAATGTTTTGTTGATTTATCTATAAGGTTATGGAAAGAGTATTTAAATCAGTAGGTAAATGTTAACGTAAAAGTGTTTAGTAAATTGATGAACTAAAATAAATGATAAGAGTTTTATTTGCATAATTAGAGTAATGGTATGTGAAGGAGTTCTTGAATTGATACTCTTTAAACGTGGGCTATCATATTCCACCCATGATGGATTTGATTTGGTTTTTTGTTCAAGTGGAAGTGATGTTTGATCTAAGGGGGTAATCATGTTTTGATGTAAGGGTGGCTTGAATTGAAAATTATGTTGTTTATTGGGTATTATTTCTATGTTTGGAATTTTATGTTTGATGACTATTTTTTATGTTGGATCTTAATTTTTTTTAGTTGATTCGGGTTATTTCCTTTTTATGGAGGGAGCTCGATTGTGCCCAAATGGTTTGTGAGAAGACTTTGGTTGTTTTGTGGTTAATTTTGGATTGAGTTGATTATGTTGGTTTCAGTTGAGTATGGAGATCTCTTGGTGATGTAGTCTCGTTATTCCACACTTGTTGAGTTGTAAATAGTCTTTGAGATCTTGTTGCCACCTCGCTAGGGAACCATTGTATTGTAATTTGTTAGTCTTCTAGAGGTTAGAGGGGAGTATGTTTCCTCCTTGCAAGAGTTCATATGGGGGATGGGGATTCGGTGAGGTTGCCTTGGTAACCTAGGATGGGGGCCGACAACCTAGGAGGATCTACATTAGGTAACCCGTATCAAGACATGAGATTTTGCATAAGTCTTTGTGAACTATTGATCTTATATATGTATGTGCTCATGTGGGTTTTAGCCTTGCACTTGGATGTTATTTTTATCATGGAGTCCTAGCATGAGATGGTGCATGCCTCACTTGTATTTACTATTTTTTCCTTGATATTTGTGTAAGTTGGCTTACCTCGTTTGTGTTTATGAGATTTGTTACTAGAAGGGAGAGTGGATTCCCATAGGGGTTGGAATCCTAAGTGGTATCCTAGGTAACTCGTGTGGAAGTTGAGTAATTAAGTGATAACCTAATAAATATTTATGGGGTGGGTAGTAATTCACACTAATGAAAGATAATGTATGCCTCTCTCATGGACCAAGTGCTCGTTTAGGCTTGGGATGAGACAAGAAGGCCTAGAATGGCAAATCAACTACCTTGTCCTCATGAAAGGCGAGTTTATTCCACATGTGTAAGAATGGGGGCCGGGGATTGGTTGAGGTTGCTAGGGTAACCTAGGATGGGGGTTGGTAACCTATGAAGATCCGCATTGGGTAACCCATGTCGATCCATGTGATGGCACTCTACCCTTAAGCTACCGTGTATATTTGTTGATTTTCCCTTGTTTCTTTTGTTCCTCTAGAAGCGGATGTGGTCTTGTTTTTTCGTTGCTCTTGTTGTGGAGTCTTGTTTGTCATTTTTCACCTGAATGTTTGGTTGAGGTTCTTTCTTGTCAAATCTTAGCATGGGGGTGGGTCCTTAGGCCCACATGGTTGGGTGGAACGTGCTATGCACCCCATTGGGTCCCTAACCATAGATCGATTTTTATAGAGTTGAACTAATTGTGGTGATTTCAGAGATGTGTTAGAGATGGATCCAATCTTGATGCTTTGTACTCTTTCATATATTTCAGTTGTAATATTCCATGTTATTGTACTATTCCCATTCATGTTAGGAAGTACTATTATATTGATGTAATTATTGGAAACAATGTATCTACTTGTATAAATGTAATGAATGTAGTTCTTGGAATTAACTTATGGTCATGGATAGATGCTTGTCGTAAATGTAATGTATATTGATCCTTGTATTACTATGTGTTATTGTTTCACAAAATGTGATCCTTAATGGCGTATCGGTGGAAATATTTATATTTAAATTCATAGATGTGATGGATGGTTTTTATTTATATAATGTAATCATTATTATGGGAAATGTGTGATACTAGTGATATTCAAATGTAACGTACTCATGTAACCCCAAGGGACCTAGTTAGTTGATATATATGTATGGTTTCATTTCTATTATTATATGTTAATGTACTCTCATGTTATGTTTTACTTTAAAAAAATATATATTGTGCTTTAATTATGAGTTTTAGTTGTCCTTTGGGGTTTGCGTGGTGGGGCGTTGCAAACTAGCAACTACTACACATATCCTTTAACACATGAAAAAAAGAAAACACCTATATAGCACACAATGACAACACTTACTCCCCCTGAGAGGTAGCCACCAACATCAATACATAACAAGGAATGAATCTTGAAATACATTGGAATGATGCATATCCTTACACATCTAGTTGAAAGGAGGGGTTGTGACCCCTAACTTCTCCCGAAGATACAAAAAATTATCCTTAGGAAAAGCCTTTGTGAAGATATGTCTTGATCCTTTGTAGGCACATACTCCAACTTCACCTCACTCCCTACAACCTTCTCTCTCAAAAACTGATAACGAATTGAAATTTTCTTTTTCCTTGAATACATTACCAGATTCTTTGAACTGTTAATAGCACAATTTGTATTATCACAAAAGATATAAATAGGTTCATCATATACCACTCTAATATCCTTCAAAGTGTTTTTCATCCATAATACTTGTGTGCAACAAGATGCTACCACAATGTGTTATGCTTTTGAAGTAGACAATGACATTGAATCCTACTTTTTTCTTAACCAAGACACCAACATATTTCCAAGAAAGAATGCACCACCACTTGCAATTTTTCTATCATTCAAACAACTTTCCCAATCTACATCAATATAAGCACTTAGAGATAAATTGGTATTCTTTGGATAGCACAAGCTATGTTCTAGAGTTCCCTTCAAGTATCTAAATATTCTCCACTACTACCACTACCACATGTGACTCTCTATGACCTTCTTGAAATCTAGCAATAATATAAATTACATGCATGATATCTAGTATGGTAATAACTAGATACAAAAGTGCTCCAATCATTGATTTGTACTTTCTCTGATTAACCTTAGGAGATTCATCATTCTTTCTCAACTTGCAACCAGTAACCATAAGAGTACATATTGGTTTAGAGTCTTCCATTCCAAACTTCTTTAGCAGTTCCTTGACACATTTTGATTATGAAATAAAAATAGATTTTTTTGTTTGATTGATTTTTATTCCAAGGAAGAAATTCATCTCCCCAAAAATTGACATTTCAAACTCATTCTAAATATCTTCTGTAAATTTATTTCACATACTTTCATTTCCTCCAAAGATTATATCATCAACATACAAAACCAAAATAAATAATTGATCTTTCTCAACTTTAAAGTAAAGATTGCTATTTGTGGTACCTTTATTGAATCCTTGGTACAACAAGGTAATCAAATTCATCATTAGATATACTAGCATCTTCTTTAACATAATAACTTCTATTATATGATTTTCCTTTGTTCTCCTTATATTAATCTTTTGAAGCTTTGATAGGACATCTTGAAGCATAATGACCAATCTTTCAACTATTGAAACATTTGAAAGGTAACTTACCTCTATATTTTCTAGTGCCCTTTTTCAATCTCCAATTTTTTTTTCTTCTACATCATCAACATCATATGTATCTAATTATTCATTCCTTTAGGCTTTGCCAAATTTAAAAGTATTCTCATTCTTTGAATCACTTGGACCAAACTCTCTCAATTCAAAAGCAGTTAAAGCACCAAACAACTAATCTCTAGAATATGAATTTTAATTTTGAAGTTCTTCAATAGTTAAAACTTTACGACTATAATCTGACTTAGGAAAATTTCTTAGTACCTTGTTTACCACCTCATCTTATTCAAGTTTTTTCCAAGGCCTCTGATGGAATTGAAAACTTTGTCCACTTTATGCATGTAGCCTATAATATATTCATCCTCTAAAATTGACAAGGCTTCAAACTTGATCTTTAGGTTTTGCATCTTAGCTTGCTTGAATTTTTCACCTCCTTTATAGATACTTTTTAGCTTCTTCTAGATCTCACTAGCAGATTTGAGATTCATAACTTTCACAAGTTCAGTATTAGAAAGACCACTCAAAAGAGCATACCTTGCTTTTCCATTGTTATCATAGGCCTTAATTTAATAATAAATTCTCAGACCATTTGTAGGAACGGTATATCTATATTTAACATACTTCCAAACTCCAAACCCTAGTGAAACAAGGAAACCTTCCATCTTGCTCTTCTAGAATGCATAATATGATCCATCAAATAGAGGAGCCTCCTTGTGCACCATCCCAAATCTACCTCAAGTGTTTAAGCTTTCTTCCAAGGAACCTTGCTCTAATACCAATTTTTGAATCCACAAGACAACTGAAAGGGAGGATAAATTAGTTTTACATTAAAACATCAAATCCCTCATTAACATTTAGATCCATATCAACCTTATTAGCATTTAATCTGTTAGAGTGATTTACTATGCAAGAAAATAACATAAACTAAAAATAGAACACCATACACAAGAAAACACCAAATTTACATGGAAAACCCAAGGGAAAAAGCATAGTGAGGATTATCTCACAATATAAAGTAATTTCAACACTGAATATAATAGGCTCACTACAAGAGGGCTCACCACTCAAAAGAAAAGAATAAAGAATATTGTTACAATGAGAAATTCATGTTAGAGAAATGGAGAAGTTATACCATGCTACACCACCTACACATTCACACACTCTCTGAAGAATATAGACACCTACTCACTACTTGTAGTAATCTTAAGTGTTAAAGCTCACACTTTGCACTTTCCCACTTCACATCTCAATTCACATCACACACACTTCACACATATATCCTTCATCAACTCAACACATATATATACCCATCACAACCTTAAAAACAATTTACAAGGTCGAGTATGCACCTCAATCGTGTAAATTCAAATTAGGTCAGCACTAAGCATTCCCACGATGGTGAGGAATGAACATGGACCACATCACACCTTAATTCAAACCTAAATCCTATACATGCCATGCCATGCTTCCACTACCACTGAAACATTCTAAAATTAGTGTAAACACCCAAGGTCAGTTAAACCTATGTTAACACGATTAAAAACTTAAGTACATGCTTCCTTTTTGGTGCAAGTGCACCTTTGCAAGAACGTGCCTCCATGAGGTGATTTTAGCTTTTGATTTAGTCTAGTTGATTTCATGTTTAAATAAGGCCTAAAAGGTCACATTTAGCATGTATTAGGTCTTAGATTGTAATTTTGGGTCATTTTGGGCATAAAGGTAAAAAGTGCAAAAATTGACAAAATGTTGTCAATACAAAATTATAAAAATGCAAAAAAAAACCAAATAGAGGAAGATCAAAGGTCAGGAAGATAAGGAGTCAGTTTTAGGCACTAGTAGTGGTATTTAAAAGCATTTAGAACCTTCACAAATCTTGAGGAGTTGTTGTAAGAAGTATTTCAATGAAAAACTCTGTTATTTTGTTATTTTTTTGTATTTTTGTTGTTCCAAGCCATTGTACAGCCATATTTTGAGTAAATAACCCCTCCTCATCTAGTTTAGTTGATATCCCTATGAATATAATTGAAATTTCATTTTGTTTCATTTAAATCCATTAATATTTGTAGAAGATATCAACAAATTTTTCATGGGAGGTTGAAACCCTGATGTAGGGTAACAATGGACAAATAAAATTATAGTTCTTCAAAAATAACTAGTGAGAAAGCCTAAATTTTGGTGAATAGGCTTATTTCAATATATTCTTTCATATTACAAGTTTGCAGATTAAAGAATGAAGGCTAGCATATAAAATGAAGGTGCCCTAGGTCTGTTTTGTATAAAAATCTGGAAATAACAGTGCTCAATGGGGGTTTAATGAATTATGAGTGTGTTTTTTGAATCCTTCAAATGGTGTTATTAGTTTGAAAGGTGTTTAAATGTATTTTAAGTCACTTCTTGTTAGGTTTTGGTGAATATTCAAGCTTGAGTCCATTCTTTTTAAGTATACCCTATTAATACAAAGTTAGGATAGTCATGGTGAATGATTGAAGTTTGTTGAAAAAGGGCCAACAAAGGATGGGAGTTTGTTGTTAAAGCATATACATTCATATCTAAACCTTTTTGTGGCATTGGAAAAGTGGAATGAACTTGGGAGTAATAAATCCAATAAGGGTTTGTGTGAGCTAGGGCTAATTTGGCCTAAATGGGATGTGGACAGTCATGTTTGAATTTGTTTCTCCAAAGAAACAAATATTGTCTTTTAATTATGTTTTAAAACCCTTTGAAAAGTTTCCAAAACATTGATTATAGACTTGAGAAAGGGCCTGCATCAAAAGATAAGTTTGATAGTTTGAGTTTGCATGGCTACAAGGAATTTGAATGGCCATTGAAGGAAATGGGATTTGTGTGTAAGGGAAGACCTTGGGGAGTGATTGGTTTCATTGAGTTAGGGTTCTTAAAGGATGAGGAAGTATTGAAAGGTCTAGTTTGGGCCTGAGAAGCTAAAATCCAAATTTGTGCCATTGTAAAGGTTAATGACTTGATTTATGAGGAATTGGTGAAAATAGGAATGGGAAGTCTTTGTAATAGTTTGTTTTAATGAGTTGAGGTTAATAAAGGCTTGAGAAGACTGGTTTGGGTGAGGGAAGTTGGAAAACCTGAATTGTGCATGTTAAGGTCATTGTCTTGGTGAAGAATTCTTTTGAAACTTGAAGAGTTTGAGGGATTGAATCCCTAATTGAGAAGTTTATTTTCATGAGAGTGTTTTTCTTCCTTTAACATTGCATCAAAGTGGTATCAGAGCACAAAATATGTTGGGTAGAGAATTGGTTTGTGGTTTGTGCAAGTTAAGAAGAACCTGGTTGCTTCCAAGAGAGGGTAGATAAAGATGAGAAAAGTGAGTTGTGAAGCAAGGAGAGACTTATTTAGAGACCATCTAAAAGATGGAGATATTGAGAAGACATTTGCAGGAAGAGGAAGAAAGAAAGGAGAGAGGAAAGAAAATTTTGATAATGAGTTAGCAGCAATAAAGCAAGAGTTGAGAAGGATGGTGGAAGAGTTCCAAGAGACTATGATGAAGATGGAATAGTGGATCAGAAAAACAACAAGTTGGCACTTGATAGTGAAAAAGAGAGTTACATGGCCCATATAGAAGATTGTTAGGAGGAAAAGACAAGCAAAAATACAAATGAAGATGAAAGAGAAAGAAGAAGTGTTTGAAGATGCAAGGGAAGAATTCAAAGATGAAGAAGATAAAGGAATTCCCAAGCACAAAGATAAAGGAGAACTAATAATGAAGGACTTGATTCCAGAGGAAGAAGACCTTGAGTTGATTAAAGTGATGATCAAGGAAGAATTGGTCTTGGAAATTTGCAAAGAATTGAGAAAATATGGAATAATTGTGATCAATTTAATGTATCATTTCTTTATTGTAGTAATTCTTTGGATAGTGAACAATTTGCAGATCAAGATGCAGCTAATTGAAGGACACAAGAAGATTGGAACATTTAAGAGCATGAATGAGCAGATTTAGAAAGATAGGACAAGATGGATGCATGTTGGCATCAACCGACTCAAACCAAAGTGAAGATGAAAGTTGTTACAGGGAAAAGAAGACTACATGGAGGAGTAGTAATGATGAAGGCTTGTATCCAAGAGGACTTGGAATTCTTTTTGGCCAGGGAGAATGGTGCAGGTGCACCTTTGCAAGAAACATAACTCCATGAGGCAATTTTAGCTTTTTTTAGCTTTTGATTTGGTCTAGTTGATTTCATGTTGAAATAATTCCTAAAAGGTCACATTTAGCATGTATTAGGTCTTAGATTGTAATTTTGGGTCATTTTGGGCATAGAGGTAAAAAGTGTAAAAATTGACAAAATGTGGTCAATACAAAATTGTAAAAATGCAAAAAAAGGCCAAATAGAGGAAGATCAAAGGTCAAGAAGTTAAGGAGTCAGTTTTAGGCATTGGCAGTGGTCTTTAAAAGCATTTTGAACCTTCACAAATCTCGAGGAAGGTTGGGAGTTGTTGTAAGAAGTATTTCAATGAAAAACTTTGTTATTTTCTTATTTTTCTGCATTTTTGTTGTTCCAGGCCATTATACAACCATATTTTGAACAAATAACCCCTCCTCATCTAGTTTACCTGATAGCCATGTGAATCTACTTGAAGTTGCATTTTGTTTCATTTAAATCCATTAAGATTTGTAGAAGAAATGAAAAAATTTATCATGGTGGGTTGAAACCCTGATGTAGGGTAACAGTGGACAAAGAAAATTATGGTTCTTCAAAACTAATTGGTGACAAAGCCTAAATTTTGGTGAATATGCTTATTTGAATATATTATTTCAAATTACAAGTTTGCAGATTAAAGGATGAAGGCTAGCATATAAAATGGAGGTGCTCTAGGTCTATTTTGTATAATTTTTTTGAAAT
This sequence comes from Sequoia sempervirens, assembly GCA_007258455.2. Lineage (NCBI taxonomy): Eukaryota > Viridiplantae > Streptophyta > Pinopsida > Cupressales > Cupressaceae > Sequoia > Sequoia sempervirens. Next base: position 30,367 of record VDFB02117763.1, on the reverse strand, counting down.
AACAGTGGTCAATGGAGGTTTAATGATTTTTGAGTGTGGTTTTTGAATCCTTCAAATGGTGTTATTGTTTTGAAAGGTGTTTAAATGTATTGTAAGTCACTTCTTGTTAGGTTTTGGTGAATATTCAAGCTTGAGTCCATTCTTTTTATTTTTTCCCTGTTAATACAGAGTTAGGACAATCATGGTGATTGATTGAAGTTTGTTGAAAAAGGGTTGACAAAGGATGGGAGTCTGATGTTAAAGCATATACAATCATATCTAAACCTATTTGTGGCATTAGAAAATTGGAATGAACTTGGGATTAATAAATCCAATAAGGGTTTGTGTGAACCAAGGCTAATTTGCCTAAATGGGATGTGGATAGTCA
>VDFB02117763.1:0-25000 GCA_007258455.2 Sequoia sempervirens | reverse complement strand
GTGTGAGTGTGTGTGTTCTTGAATCCCTGATGATCACAAATTTTCCTACCAAATCTACTTCCCTCTCTCTAGTGATACTCTCCCTCTCATCCTTGGAGAGGAAGCCATTCTACTACATTCAACTTATTAAATCGAAAGAGAGTAGTTAGTCTAATATCAAAAAGATATTTTTATATACATATCAACATAAATCACTCAAAACATAAAGCTTGATATTCCATTTTCATAATGCATAATTTCATCGCTTCATAATTTATCTATCTGATATAAATGGTTAATCAAAATACATTTAATTAGTCATAATTCATATTTTAAAATTCAAAATTGAAATGCACAACTAAAATAACATAATCCAAAAGATTATGAAAACTAGAATGTATCAATTTCATATTATTTTCTATTTAATTTTCCATCTATATAATTTTTTAATCAAATATGATAAGTACTGATAGTGAGAATGATGATGGAAATTGAAGTAAAGTCATGCTTGACTTAGTAAGAAGAAATAGCATTTTAATATGCTGAAAGCTGTTTAAAGGTACTTTTCATGCTGCAATTTTTAAACTAGTGAATATTAAAAAGAGTATAAAAAGCCAAAAGAAATCATGTGAAAAATATTAAAGGAAGAGAAATTATTTATTCAACAAATATTGAATATAATAAGAAGTTAAAATTTGATGAATAATATGATGAAAACATTTGACTTAGTAAGAAGAAATAGCATTTTAATATGCTGAAAGTTGTTTAAAGGTACTTTTCATGCTGCAATTTTTAAAACTAGTGAACATTAAAAAGATTATAAAAAGCCAAAAGAAATCATGTAAAAAATACTAAAGGAAGAGAAAAATTATTTATTCAACAAATATTGAATATAATAAGAACAAATATTGAATATAATAAGAAGCTAAAATTTGATGAATAATATGATAAAAATGTATGAGAAATCACATGTTAATTATAGCATGAGTAATTCTCACATGAGAAAAGAATTGGGTGAGCGAACTATCCAAGTATTTGAAGGATTTCATAATTAAATGTCTCAATGCAAAACCTTTACTCTTCTTTTGTTTTGCATGATAAAAGAATAAAGGGTGTGATTCGTATTTTTTTAATGAAGGGATATGACATTGTGATTGAAGGGTGTTTCTTGCAATTCTTACCCTTTTTTAAAATACATTTGGAATCACATTTAGAGTAAGGAATATAAAATAAAATATGCAGTCACATCATTATAATTGATATCTAATGTTAAAGTGATATGGACATAGTCAATAGCACAATTAGTTTGATCATAATATAATTAAAAAATATTGGGCATGATTAGAGATTAAGTGCAAATGTAAATATCATGTTTTATTGGGTATATTGTTAGGAAAATCTTATATTTTATTGATTTTTTTAAAAAATTTATATAGGTACACATAGTATTATGAATATTAAAATTGCTTAATGATTATGTTGTTAAATTTATGTGTGTCTTTCATGGTATATCTAATGAATAAATATTTAAAAAAAGGTTGGAGGACCAACTAGAAGGTTAGAGGACAATTATCTTCTCCAATTAGTTGTTTCTATGGGTTTAGATAAAATGATTAGATATCATTTTTAGTATAAGTAGACAAGTTTTCTTTTTCTAGTTTCAATAATTTATCTTTAGTTTTAGTTTTCCTTTTGTTGAGAATTGATGAGGAGCAAATGAATTATCTATTGGTCTAGTTATATTTCATAGAACTATCTCGCTTTGAGTGATTGGGGGAAGAGACTATCATGTAGTTTATTATATTTTAGAACTATTATGTAACTAAGAATGTGGTTAGAGTTGTTGGACATTAGTTGAGGTGTGTCATACATGAGGTACAAAATTATTATCAAAATATGAATTAATTTGTGGTTGAGAATTCTCATGTTGATCAGTTCACATTGCAATATAGGTATATATGATTCAAGAATGGGTATGCCCAAGATTATGCTCATTTTTGTGTTAAAGTAGGGACACAATATTGGGATTTATAGGTTTTACAATTGAAATAGGGCAAGGAGATCAAGTTCTAGTTGTGATAGATAGTGTTGACACAAGTTGATTAGTATCAAATTTACATAAGGCTAGTCCATTGTAGTAGGTATTGTTGGATGCCTAGATAATCATTAGGATCTATATCATCTTTTGGTCCCCTTTAGATAAGGGGGTTCATTGTATCTTATTATATGAATATGTTTTATTTTATTTAGCTTTAAATTCTAATAAATAGTATTAGGCAATGTAGAAAAAAATAAAATAAATGGTATTGGGTATCCATCTCATTTATGAAATACCTCTTTTTCTCTAATAGTATATTATTAATGTTTTGTGAATTAATTATTTTGTTAAATAATAGTTTTTCCCATATAGATGTTTGCAAAGTTGAAACAAGAGGTTTTCCATATTTTTTTTTTATTATAAGTCTTTATAAAGGATTTTTGAATCAATGTAAAATTAATCAAGAATTATATAAATTTAATTTTTTTCATTTCATATAATTATCAATGTAGCTTTCTATCTATTTGAATCCATAACATAACATAGTGTTTTACCTACTACAAGTAGCTATTTTCATTTGGCTCCTATATGGTCATGATTTGAAGGTTATATGTGTTGCTAGTGAAAGTTACGCTTCTACTCCTACCTAGCACATTGGTTATGTGGATGGATTTATATAGTTAAACAATAAAGTTAGGGTTCTACATGTCATTTGCAATGATGTGGGTGATTTCATTTACTAGATTGTATGTGTATGATCATTATGGGTAACTCTAAATTAAAAGTGATTTTGACATCTTAATTTTTCGTGTCCCTTTATTAAATAGATCCTTCTAGTAGAGGGATATTTTCTATTATTTTTGTTTCCCTTCATTGATGGGAAATCGAAGTGGTTGGTCTATAAATGAGGTTGAGCCTTAGGAAGATGAGGTGTTGGACATTGGTTATGCATCAGTAGTTGCACAAGAACAATGGAGGTGGTCTAAATTCAAGTTGGTATCATTTTTTTATTTGGTTTGTGTACATGTTGGTCTCATGGTTTTAGTAGTGGATTTTGAAATATTTTTAGGTTCTATATAACTAATTTTCCTATAGATCTTCTTTACAATTTTGTATTTTGGAAATTGTAAATTTCTTATGTTTTCTAGATGCAACTACCACATTGTGACATGTTATTTTTGGTTCTGTATTGGTATTTTCAAGCTTTCTTTGTAATCATCTCTTTATATGAAGGTTGAGGCCCTATATAGATACTCCACTAATATATTTAAAAATAATATACATAAAGAAAAATATGCATTGTTGAGGGAGATTATTCAACATTGGACTATTTCGAATACTACAACTACATTTGAGATGGAGGGGAAAGGGAGTTGACTACTAGGAACCTACCAAAATGGTCAAATCCCTATTTTTTCTTTTACCCTCTAGGGGCATAAAAATAGATAGTGTATGTGTTTGTATGTGTGCATGTGCACATGATTAGCCTAAGAATGTTTAGCACTAACAGTTGAATGAAATAAGTGAGCAATGTATATAATTATAAAATATTATTGTAATTTCATCCACATAAAGAAAAATACAGAGATAAAATTAGTGGCATTACCAAATTTAGAAGGAAAAATGATTTCAATTTTTTTTAAATTTTTAATAAATAGTAAAATATCAAGTATTGTTTTTGATTAAATAAGAAAAAAGCTATAATTGAGAAAAAATTTCAAGATTATATGAGGGTGTTGATCCCTCAAAAAAAAAAGGCCCCAAGGGTTGTTGGGAAAATGTGTCTCAACCTTGCAATTATATATGATTTATTGTTGATAAGATGTATATCTGTTTTTATATATATTTCCTAGTTACACCGATAAGTGTATACAATGGCAGCAAAGAGCAAAGTGTGAGCGTGTTAAATTTTTCAAGAAACTCCTAAAATGGTTGAATACATTAATCAATGATATATTGTAAATCTAGACCGTTCATTGTTAGGTTTTAGATCTAATGGTGGATATTTTGCTGCCCTGCCTTGCCCTAGAATGTACCTTATTTTATGAGGGAGTTGTATTATGGTTGCGAGAGAGACGATGATGTATTCTGAGAGTCTGATAGTGGTTGTGTTGTCTCTTGATATTTGAGTGGTGATACTCCTGTGAGAAGCTTGCTTTGTAAGTATATTGTAATCTTTATGATTTACTGAATAATATATCGGGTGACTTTTGGAGTGTGGGTTTTTTTCTCAAAAGTGTTTTCCCCACATAAATTAGTGTGCCATGGTATGCATGATATTTGTTTTTGTTTTGTTTAAGTTTATGTAACAGTTAAAGATTTGAAATTTTTTTCATTATTCTCCTCTCAAGATTAGTGTAGGAAGTTGTTCCACTACCTTAGCTTCCTTGCAAGTGGTATCAAAGCTTGATCACCTTTGGTTTTAGTTGCGGGTTGTTGGGTTTTTTGAACTAATATAGATTTGAGTGGGAGCTTGTGTAGAAGACACTTTGTTATCTTGTTGTAGGAATTTTTAGATGGCAAGTACATCAGGTAGAATAGAGGTGGAGAATTTTTTTGGAAATAATTTTGAGATGTGGAAGTTGAAAATGGAGGATCAATTGATGAGAGTGTTTCAAGGCCTAAATATCCTACTCAAGTTTCTCAATATGATGTTATGGACCATACAACCAAGGGTCTAATCATATTGTGCTTGATAGACTCTATTTTAATTGATTTCCATGAAGATACCTCTGCATAAAAACTATGGAAGAAGCTTGGTGGGATGTATCAAGCCAAATATTTAGTGAACAATATCTTCTTGAGGAAGAATTTGTATTCCTTCAGAATGGAAGAGGGCGGATGAATCAAAAAGCACCTAGAAGAATTCAATATGTTGGTGGCTAAATTGGCATCAATTGGTGTCAAAATGGATGTGGAGGAGAAATGTCAGATCTTGCTTTGTTATTTTCTTGATTCATGGGATTCTCTTGGGAGCAGTTATTTTATTTTGAAGACTGAAGATGTGGTGGGTTCTTTTCTTTCTAAAGAAATGAGGAGGAACGTATCCATCACTACCAAGGAAGCCCTAAATTTTTGTGGAAGACCTAAGGAAAAAGACAAGAAGAATGAGAAGTGTGAGAAATCCAAGTCCAGGGGGAGATCTAAATCTCCTAGAAATTCCAAAGTTATTTTCCGGAACTGTAGTAAGCCTGGACATGTTCGTAAGGAGTGCAAAGAAGAAAAGAAGAAGAAAAATAAGAAATTTTATTTTTATTTTGAGTCTTAGAAGGAAGAGGGTAATGCATTCATTGCAACTTTGGCAACTCGTGCAGGTAATGGTGTGTGGTTAATTGACTTGGGTGCATCTTTTCATATGACCTTTAATAGAGATTGGTTTTGTGAATATGAAGAATTTGCTGGAGGTAAGGTGTACTTGGGTGATGATTCTCATTTAGACATTGTTGGCTGCAAGGTAAAGTTCAAATCAGATTTCTAAATGGTAGAATAAAAAGGATTAACGGTGTGTTACATATCCCTAGATTAGCATGAAATTTGTTAGCTATGAGCAAACTAATAGATGTAGGTGTGCAAGTAGTATTTTTTGATGCAATATGTAAGATGGTTAGAGGTGCTATGGTGATTGCTAGAGGTGTCAGATATGACACATTGTATGAGCTTCTTGCATGCACTATTGAGTGTAAAAGTACTTCTATGAAAAAAAATTCTATGGAAGAAGTGAGGGTTTCACCTTCAACAGATGGTCATGGATTTTGGGTACCCTAATGGAACCCCTAAAAATTTTTTGTGTTTCATTTCCAAAATCTTGATAAGTTTAATGCACTATGGATTTTTGTCTCCTACTACTATATATAAGGGGTTTTAAGTTTACCTAAGTCTCATTTGAAAAAACCTTTGAGTCTATATCCTCACCTAGGTTTTAATTTTTGGTTGACTCCTTGTGTCAGTCATCAATCCTTTAAGTCATGACTCTTGACATTGAAACCCATTGATTGATTGACCCTCTGGTCCTGTTTTATCGATTGATCCTATTGGAATCATTATTTTTGAAATTTTCTTAAATCAGGTTCCTTTTAGGATTAATTTTTTTTGACATGTGCAGATATAAGAACCCCTAAATGTCATTCGATCAATGCAAAAAATTTGATCCATAGCCTGCATGCCTATTCCATTTTGTCTCTCATTCTTTTATTCATTCGGGCTCACGGGTAGAGGCCATGTGTCCCTGATGATTGGGTGGCTAGGCATCATTGATAAAGCATGTAGTTGGTCGTTAAAGAAGATCAACGGTGGGAGATAAATGAGCTAGCCACATCTGGACTATTCCTCGCGTGCCTGTTTGCTTTTCTTGATTATTACAATAATTACACGGGCTAGCGGGTGATTGCCACCTCTCTTTGCTAATGATGGGCCCAAGGGTTAGTATTGCTGAATTTCAACTAAATTAACAATTGATAGCAGGTGACGTGGAGTAATCTTGACCACTCCTTTCCATCCCATGTGGACCCCATCCTTCTTACTATATTCCCAATGGGGAAGTGGGCGTCTGCCGCGTGGAGTAATCCTGTGAACGTAGAAGCATAGGCATGTGGGAAAATATTTAATTGAAATCTCAAAATGGGGCATGGGAAGTAAAATGTGCATTACTAATATGCATATATTGCATGTGCTTAAAAGTTATTTTAATCTAAGTCGTAGATGCTATATGAAGGATAAAGTTGCTGCTAGCTAAGGAGTGTGTATGATGAGGCTGATAGATCTAATCTTAGCCTCTCCCCATTTCCCCATTGATGAAGTTGTACACAAGTTCTGGCTCACAGAGGCAAGGGGAAAGGACACATGGATCATGGCTATAAGGACAAAGAGATGGTGGAGCCCACATACTACAAGCAAGTGTTTCCATGTGGCCTCCTATTATTTGATAAGTGTTGCGGTTGTGCACAGTCAGATATTTTGTAATAAGTTGATCAAATCTAGATTGTGAATCAATTAACTCTCTAAAAAGATCACATGACAAGGAACCTTTCCCTATTAACTATTTTGTTCCCTATTTCAAGAGGACCTTCTATTCCATTTTCTAGATAATTGGTTATGATCTTGTCTTTGGAAATCCAATGACATGGATGTATATGGTTGACCATATCCAACATCCCCAATATTGTGTAGTGTATGATTATGCAGGATTTCTTTTTGAAAGAATGCATGAGGGACTGGTAAGATTAAAGAAATGTGAATTTGGGGTATGGTTCAACTAGTACTCACTGCTAATGCATATGTTTTTATATAAGGGTGACATTTACTTTGGACACAATATTACTTGGAAAGAGAATGGGGTGACTTGGATCTGCCTGTGCAATGTTGGACCATAGTTTTGGACAAATATTATAGGACATATGATTATGTCACATTCTAGAATTTGTTTGCTTCAAAACTAAAGAGAGCTTTGATTGTGAAGTTACCTATAATTCCCATTGCTCTACATGATTTTTGAAGACCTAAGGAGAGAAGGCCTGAGATAAGAGTTGATCATAATTGGGGAGATGTTATCTCACACTCTGATTACACTATCTTGAGAGTATATGGTTCTAAAGTAGCACCTCACTTGTTGCTGATGTTTGTGCTAGAAAGTGTAACATCATGAAAACATGAAAGGTTAAAAGCAAATAACAATGCAATCAAGCTCTAATGCAATCTAAAGTCAAACAAAAAAGAACAAAGGAAACAAGCTACAACATAAAACACAGAATGATCTCACCCAATATCTACATCCTTCCATGAATGACCTCGATTGTCCTTCTCCATTTCGTTGTGATGGTATTCTTGCCCTAATATTTTTAGTAAGTGTGCAAGTATAACCTTGATAGATGTGATTATAGAAAAATATTGAAGATTAACAAGTGCTCCAAAATTCATACAATTTTGGGAGGAGTTGAAATGATGAGAGTCGGGTCAATTTATAGAAAATTGATCATTTGAATGAGAGACCAAGATTGAAAGATAGACAAACAATTTAGATTAAAAGATTCGACATGCATTGAGATAAGTGTTAGTATTGACATGAGTGATAAAACCTAAGAATAGAGATCAAGATTAAATCATGATTTAATCTCTAGTTGAAAGTATTCAAAAATTAGAAGAATAATGTTTGCATGAAAAGGATAAAGGTAGTTTAAAGAAAATGATCTGTTCGAATGCACACATAAATTAATTAACTAAATAAATATATTTAATTCATAAATGTGTACATGCATAAGAGTTAAAACTAGATAGCTGACTGGTTATGACAAAGAGTTAATTTGTGAAAGACAATCAGTCATTAAATCAGGAGATACTGACTAATTTAAATAGATCTTGAGTCAAGTGGAAATGAATACTTATATAACTTAAACATTTATCTACATATAGAAGAATATGTCAAAAATATACTTTTATGAATTAAATGATTATTTAATTCAACATTCGAATTTAGGGTTTAAATTAAATAAATAAGATTTATTTAATTGATTTAAGGATAAATTAATGAATAATTAAATAATTAAAGTATTTATTTAATTATACTCAGAAATATGATTAAGATAAATTAAATAAGAATTTATTTAATTTAAGGAGGATAAAGTTAATTAGTGACGTAATTAAATAAAGAATGTTTATTTAATTAATCAAGATTTGAATAAAGATAATATGAATTAATTAAATAATTAAGTTTATTTAATTAATAGAAGAATAAGTTAGAATGAATTAATTAAAGAATTATAATTATTAAATTAATAGATAAGAAAGGACTTTAGAAATTAATTAAATAATTAACATTATTTAATCATGACCATGAAAATATGAATTATGAAGAAATTGAAGTCACAGGCTTAGACCAAATTTCATTGTCTACATTTTGCCCCTCTTTGATACAATGTCATTTCGGCATTGTGCCAAAGAAAAAGATATGCCCAAGTGAAAGTAGAATGAGGAAGGATGACGAGGAGGAAGTGGTATACCCCCTCAAGAGGACAAACAAGTTCAAAGAACATGAGTGTGCTCTCGAAATGGATGAGAGAACTAGAAGATGAAGGACAAAATGATAGAGGAAAATAGATAAGGATGATGAATGATATAGAAAAGAAAAAATGTTAGTGTGAAAAAGATGAATAGTAAAAGATATGGGTGTTAGTATTAGCAATCTTCAATGTTTCTCTGAACGACAAAAAGCTTTGCACTTAATCATCATTGGGCTGTAACTAATACAAATGGAGAAAAACACCATGATATTAGATAGATCAAGGTGTGCAAGGTCATCCACTTGCTAACAACAAACAGTCACAAACAAGGAATGCCCTAACTCATACTAAGGGCACAATTATCCTAGTATTTTTGTCAAGACAAACCACAGACAACAAACAATAAAAGATGGGTCATGAGATGTTATCGCTCCTCTAAACCCTTCATGGAACATCCTTGAGGAAACTAGTAACATGACTCAAAAATAAAAATTAAAAGACAGCCGACAAACAACAGTCAAAGAAAATAGAATACTAATACATTGTTGCTTCTCTAAATCCTTCATGGGACATCCTTGAGAAAGCTAGTAATAGGATTCCAATCATAAAGTCAAATGAAATGATAAGATAAATAAGCCACAAAGTCAAAGCTAGTAAAATTATTTTTCCAAAACTTGATCTATTTATTTGATTTTTTTGATTGATATGATGATTGATTGATAAAGCCTAATTTTAGGAAGGACACATACCGTATAAGACATTGAGTCTAGTTTCGATGTTATGACTATCTGTATAAGGCATGACAAAAGCCTAGTTTTAGAAAGACACGTATCATATAAGACATTGAGTTTGATGTTGTTGATGTGGTAACCTATGTAAGGTCATGTTGATTGTTTGACAATATCTATATGCAGGAAGGACTCATCTTGTATAAGACATATTGTTTTACTAATATCTGTATTCAGGAATGAGTTATCCTAAATAAGATATAGGTTGATTGTTTTGATGATGTTTGTTTTTAGGAAGGACACATCCTATAGCAGATATAAGTTGATCTATTTTGGTTGTAGCTTTGGCAACTTGTTTGATTTTACTTGATGAGATTGTTGACTTTTTAATCTTATTGATGTGTGACCTGACATGATGTGCTGACAATTAATTGTGTGTGACAATGAACCCTAAAGGAATGACCAAGTGCAGCCTCAGGGGCTCATCAATTGATGGCCTTGCCTATGTTATACATGCAAAGATCTCGTAGTTTGACTAGACTTTGACTGACAAGAATGACTATAAAAATATTGATTTGTATGAAGATATTTGATGTGTGTGGTAGTGTATGTGACAAACCCTAATGGATTGACCTAGTGTGGCCTCAAGGGCTCATCAATTGATGGCCTTGTCTACATTATACATGTAGAGACCTTGTAGTTCGACACAACCAATGACCTTGTCTTATAGATAAATGGATTGAATCATGATTTTATATAGAAAAACCTAGAAGGACCAACCTAATGCCTCGGGAGCACATCGACAGATGGCCTTACCTATGTCTAGTCGTAGAGGTAATGTAGTTTGAAAAATGACAAAAGACTAACAAGTGCAATTGACTCTGGCTCTATTTTTTGGGTTTTTAACATGTTTTGATTTTTTTTGTCTTTTCAAAGTTTTCTGATGTTTTTGGGATTTATTTTTTTAGGATATTTTGTAATTTTTTTGTATTTTCAGTGGTTTTATGTCTTAAGGATAGCCAATGTAAGAACCAATATGACACAAGTCAAGTGCTTGCCCCCAGTTGAATATAAGACCAATTGATTCTGAATAGGATGGGATGGGGGATATGAAATGCACTCGATGTCAATCATTCCAAGTTATGGGAAGGACTATCATTTATTATGAATTGTATGTACAAATGATGTATGGAAAAGATAGGTGATATGTACAGGGATAGATAATATGTACATAGATAAGCGATATGTATAGGGATAAGCGATATGTTCAGGGATAAGTGATATGTACAAGTAAGTTGAAAATTAGAATAATGGTAGACAAAGGAGTAGAGTCAACTACACACGACGCCTATTTGCCAGGTTTTCACCATGGTACTTATCCAAAGTGCCACTGAAGTGGTTTTCACTATTGGATGACTTATCCAAAGCGCCACTTAGAGATATGTGTGCTAGTGATGTAGGTCATGGGAATAGCCTTAATCTACTTCATAAAATAATCAGTGGTAGTAATGATGAACTTATGGCCATTGGATGATGTGGGATGTATCTTACCTATGAGGTCGAGTCCCCATTGGCAAAGGGCCATGGCAACGTTATGGGATGGAGCTCCTGCATAGGTACATGTATCAAGTCTTCGTGTACCTAACATTGATGACATTTCTTAACAAGGACATATGAGTCCTTTTCCATGGTAGGCCACTAGTAAACCAGTCTCATAATATTTTTAGTTAAGGTAGGACTACTAGAATGGGATTCAAATATACCCTAATGTACCCCAAGCAAGGTTGCTTGTGCTTCGTTAATATTGAGACATCTTAGTAGGGTATTATCTAAGGCACATCTATACAGGGTGTCTCTGATGATGGTGTACTTGGCTAACTTGCAAAGGAATGTCCTATGTTGGTTATTAGAAAGGTCAAGGGTATGATTTAAGCATGGAGGTAGTCATAGGTATCTTTATACTATGGGGAATAAGGACCAACAATATCACACACTATCTCTGGATCTGGGATGTCATAGGTAGGGACCAAAAGTTGTTCTACCAAAATATCGAACTTAGGCATGTTGCTTGGTATGTCAAGCAGTGAAGCAATAGTAGCCATGGTATCTGCTGCCCTATTTAGAACATGAGGTAATTGATGAAAGTCAACCTTGTCAAAGTAATCCTTGAAACTATCCACCATGCATTTGTAGGGATCAAGCTTTTCATTTTTAGTCTCATAATCATCATTTAGCTGTCGGATTACCAATTAAGAATCACCATAAACCTATAGGTTCTTGATCTTCCATTTGACTTCCATGCATAATCCTATCACAAGAGCCTCATATTCTACTATGTTGTTGGTACATGGAAAGGAAATCCTGAATGACTTAGGGATAGAATCACCTGTGGTGTGATAAACAAGATACCAGCCCTTGAGCCATGATTCGTATGGAACTCATCAAAGTATAGTTTCCATGTCATGCCTGTGTTGATGGTGAATATGAACTCATCAAGAAAATCTGAAACTAAAGGGTGATCTACTTGTACCGTGCATTAGCTAATCAGACATGCAAAATTCACATTATGCATTTGATCGGATTCAGTCAAATTAGATGTCGCATTAGGACCATTCATCAATTAATCAAGTGCATTTTCATCCATTCATTTATCAAATAAACCTTATCATTCAACCTTCATCTTGCATCATCCATTTAATTAAATAAATCAAAAGCCATTTAAATCAAATCCTAAATCATTTTCCATCATTTTCTATTTAAATAAATCAATTATCAAAGTCTTGAAAGTCAAATCATCTAATCAGCATTAATCAGCATAATCATCATCTAATCCTAATCTAATGTTAATCCCATCCCACTTGCATTATCTAGATCTAGCCACTTGCACAATAAATCAATTTTATTGATTTATTAAAAACTCATTTTCCCTCAACATGACAAGTCAAACATGGCATTTATTGCTCTTCTTTCTTGTCCCCCTCTCAAAATTTATTGCAAATTTGAATTCAAAATTTCCCCCTCTTGGGCACTCTTCCCAAATATTGCACATACATCAACCACTCACATGATGACAAGTGTCCTCAATTCATTGGCTTGTTTTTGATCCCACATTGGTCCCTCTTCAACACTTCAGCATTTGAAAATCTTTAAATACAGCTTCATCCTCAAGCAAATCCTTCACAATTTTAGGCAAGGTTACTCTCTTCATTTGAGATTTGATCTTGTTCATCATCACCCCACCATCTCCATTTGCATTTTATCATTTTGAGCTTTGATCAAGGATTGGGAAAGGGTCACTAGCACATGTGACACCAATCCAATATGAGATAGTTTGCATCATGTTTTCTTATGCTTTTGTTTTAGATCATTTGTTATTTGTTTGCATTTTAAACATGATGTATTATTTCATAATGATGTTGAATATCTTGATTTGTTGTTGAAATACTAACGATTATGCAGGTTTTATTGTTGGATTTCTAACCACATTTTGCAGATTTGATGTCCACAAAATGGCACTAGAAGGAGGGCCTGTGTAAGTTCATTTAAAACATATTTGTGGTAGAAAATTTGTTGGTTGTCTTGATGATTCGTATAAAAATATTTTTGTCTTGGTGCTAAACCCATTAGAGTGGGTAGCTTTCTTAAAATACGCTACATCTCTGCTATTACATCTATCTGATCTTATCTTTTAAGATATGGAGTTAGTATTGATAGAATTTGTAAATTTCTGCATCATGTTGCATTCCGTTGTAGGCATTCTATTCAGATAATTTTCTCTAAACTCAGGAGTGCAGAGCATGAGTACTCGTACTGCTTACATTAAGACATTGATAGAGGTTACACTATCCTGCTTGCCTTTATCTCACTAATCTGCTGCTACAACAAAATAACATCCCCATGTAAAGAGAAGAGAGCAAATATATCAATACTGGCATTGTCATTTCTCACAGCTCTCACCATTCAAGTTGACCTTCCTGTTAAATGACTATAAAGCTGCCTGACCCCAAAATCTGGTACTCAAGTCGCCGAGATAACAAAGACAGTCATTCTATCTGTGGATTTATTTATTTTTTTTCTAAAGTTTATGGTTGGCTGCAGGTTTATGTTAACAGAAAGTCAAAGGAAATAAGAGCATAATCCAATTTTGCAGAGGTACACTAATGAATGGCAAAGAGTTGGTGTAGGAGATCAAGGCGTCATTGTTCTTCCCCCTTCACATGAACCAACTCTCCTATCCTTATTGCGCTAAATATTCAAAAAATCTGGTGTTTTCTTCAAAACCTTGTGCAGATTATTCTGGTGTTTCGCTAGGCATCATTCAGGGGAGCATCGCATCCTCAGTGATTTGCAAACTCTGTTCCTCATATATATGCTAGCTATACACAAATATCTGAACAGTTCTGCCACAAACTTTTCTCAATAAGTTTTAGGCACATTCTGTTTTTATTCTTTTTCTATAGGCTACAAACTTTTCAAAATTCTCTATTTGTGTCTATGCCTGACGATTGCATTACCTTAAAATTTTCTAACAGATGCTTTAGGTCATAGCAGTTGCACTTTGTTGAGTGTATGTTTTGTAAACATGCATTTGGAGGGAAAGGTGTAACTGTTGTCTTTAAGTATGCCACCAACCGTCCATATAGTCTCCCCTACGTCGAAGTACTCAATGGAGTGTGAAGTAGGGTATTCATTCGCAAATCTTATCATGTCTCTGTTGCACAATAAAAGCCAAGGAAACAATATGATACATTGAATCTGTGAAATGCAAATTTGTTTTCTACAACTTGGTCCTTGAGTTCATTTAAGTCGCTGCAGTAAGAATTTGTTAAATCATCCCTGTTTTGTTCAATGTCCCGTATGTTCACGTTCCAAAATTGATCATTATGCATTCAATACTGGTCAGTCACTTGGTCGATTAATTGTTTAGTAATCATAGTCATCCCTATTTATTTTGGCACTGTCATTAATTTCTATTCCTTAAAAGTGCATCGATTTACTGTATTGGATTGGCACGCAAAGATTGGGATGGAACTGTTTACATTATGAAGTATCTACGGTAGTTGAAACGCTGTCCTTAAATACTATTGGCGGATGTAGAGATTTATAAATTGTGGTCAGAAATTTGAAAACGTTATCCACTTTTACCATGATTTGGAAATAATACCTTGATTTTGAAGTACATAATAAGTGGACACTTGGTTGGTTACAGTTACAGCTGAAGATACAGTGCTTACAGGAATGGAAATCATGAAGCTTCATTTTCCTTGTTGCAGTATTTCCATCTTGAGACATTAGGTTTCTTTCTTGCAAAACAACACTTTGTCATAGCAGGCCGATCCTCCCCAATAGCAGCTCTGAAACTATTTCCTGGTGCGAATCCAGCCATCCTATCCACCAAGCTTACTACTGAGCGTATGTCCTTCACAAAAGAAGCTAGAGCCTTAGGGGACATTCTACCGATTATATCTTTTTTCAACAAATGTGCGTGGATGTGAGTAGTACGAGGAAAATTAATATCCTGCTATTGGTGAGTTAGGTCGCAGTTGGCAGAGGGAGCAGTTATCATCCATCAAAATTTTTGTCGTTGAGAAGTACACACTGCTGGTGGAAGGATTTTATGTTGACAGCTGCAAGCTTTTTTTGAAAAAGTTGATATAATTTAAATGCAGATTTTCTTCATTTCTTTGACTTGGTGCAAGGAGAGGTCACTTGTGTGTGTGTGTGTGTGTGTTTTTTTTTTCTCTTCTTTATTTTATCTAACATTATATGGGGATTGTGTTTTAATTATTAATGCTACATATTTCAAATGATTCCCTCCAAAAAAAGCTTGTCTCTAAAGGTTTTATTTTGTGATGTTTATAGGTAAAGGTGGACATTAGAATCGAACGTTGGAGTTGGGAAAAAGCAAGATCGAATTTAAGGATTCGTGCATTAAAACTTGAAACTTGCAAAGCATTTTTAAATGCTTTAAAAGAGCTTCTATCCTATGTCGTAGTTTTCTCTTTTACGTCAACTCACCTCTTTTTGGGCTCTTAAAAAGAACATTTTGATTTTTTTTTTTTTTTTGCAACAAAGGGGCTAAAATTGAGCCTTACAAACTCACTAGCTTTTGGATTTGGCTAAAAATTGAACAAAGCAAATTCACACTCAAGTTTGGTGCTTAAAACGAATTCACAATTGCTTTTGAAGGGTGTAAAACGAACAAGTGTTTGATTTGTGTGATTGTCTTTTGAGTACGTATCCTCTCCCCTTGCGCTTCGTGCGATCTAGGGTGCAAGAGAAACACTCAAAAATACATTTTTGTTTTGAACACTCTCATAATTTTACTAAAATTACCCATCTGCTATGTGAGTAGGGTATTTTTGCATACATTCTCTTTCTTTGTGCCATCAAAGATCGATCGAAAGGCTTGGATTGTGTCTTTACCGCTTTGTTTATCTTAGAGGGCCTCGCCTTTGGGAAAAAGTACTCACCTGCTGGGCGACTAACCGGGTAACACTCTAAAGCCAAGAGTATTTCCAAATGTGATATAAATGAGGGTTTTGGTTAAACGCCATAATCACGCTGTTGCCTCCTCGACAAGATGGATCCGGGAGGGGACTCTTGACGTATGGGTCAATCTCCATGAACAGAAAGTCCTTACTAAAAACCATGTGCTAGAATTTTCCAAAATCCTTTAATCTATTTCTTGGTGCAAGAACGGTCATTCTCAAGCCACCCCACACTTTTACAGTCTTCTAGTAGAAATGGAAAACATGCCATGGGAGTTTCATGGGTGCTGATGCTTGGCTGCCCTGATTGACGCTAATGAGCCGTCGAGGGGAGCCAGTGGGGTCAAGCATCTAACCATTCACTGAAGATAAGTGTAGCTAGACTTGTCCAAGTGGGAATCCAACAAATATTGTCTTACACATCCATAGGGTTTGTAATTGTTCTTGGTTTGAAAACATGTATTCCTTGAAAACATTTTGCAAAACAAACATTCAACATGATTCTCAAAATTTCAAACCCTCTTGAAGACAAATATCATTGAATCAATCCATATGTTATTGCTTTCCCTCGGCGATTCACGCTCAGAGGCCCCAAGCATTGGATTATACCCTCAATTTGTCTTCTTGAGTGCCCAATAGGAAACCCTTGCCTAAGTTCATTGAATTTCCACATAAAATATCTTTGTGGGGTTTAAAGAAATTAAGACATTGACATCTTAGTTTGAAACTTTAATCAAAAGAAAGTGTTTTTGGTAAAAAGAACTCATTAAGCAAAGATAACAAATTGGACCCCACACATGTGCTTGATATCTCTTGGTCATATTGGTCTTTTGATTGCTCTTAGAGAAAAGTATGTTCTTCAATACCTTGGCCTAGTAAACAAAGTCTCTTTAAGTCTCTTAGGATCAAAATCAAACACTTCATTCACCTCAAACATTTATCAACATCATCCCACAAACAACTTTAGAGCTTTGAAAACGTCATTACCTAGACTTGGGTACATTTCCAAACCAAATCAAAATCATTTGTTTAGTTAGGTGTGTTTGGATGAATCCTTCCACGCACACTTAGTTAAATTATCACCTTTTTGAACAAGTTCATCCTAAGATAACATCCAACATCTTAGGGTTTACAAGTTCATCATCCACATCAAACAATCAAAATCAAAATCCCTAAGTCTAGCATTGATACAAATCCCTAAACGTTCAACACTCATATCATTCACATTTCATCCTCCATATCGTCATTGGTCCTAAGAACCTTAGAGGTTACTTTTGCAACAAGGTCAAAATACAAGAAGAACATGGAATATAAACTTGATCCATACATCTTGAGTAATCCAAATCAGTTGAATCTTCAAAGCCTTGCAATGCCTATCAATTATCAAAGTCCATACATAGGATCATGGCCTTCGACAAATGTCAATGGTGCAACAAATGTGAGTATGCCCAATCTGAATTTTGGAACACATCTCCCCATGATAGATTTAAATCAAAGTCCAAACTTACAAGTCTATCCTCCAAACAATCAATACATGAGTCTTCAAACGAGCAACATCATTCCACCAAATCCCTACAAACCAAATATGGATGTACCAAATGCATTTTTTCGAAACATGAATCCTAACTCGGAAACCTTTGGAAAAATGATTCCCAATAACAACATTGTTCATCCTATCATGCCAAATCAGAACATTATCCAAAGTCAATTTTCCCATAATCCCATTCAAAAATCGCAAGCATGCATGCCAAAACTACTTGAACACAAGCCAAATCAACTATCTCAAGTGAGTCAAAATCAAAATCAAGAACAAATTTGGCGAGATCAAATTGCAGAACTTTCCAAAACAGTTGAGGCATTGCACCAAGGGAAATCTCCACCACCATTACCTACATCATTCCTTGGTTTAGGGCTTCCCCCTTTACCTAACACCAATCATTTCACCCAAATCAATCCACATAACATCAATCAAACCATCACGACAAATCCTTTGAATATACCATCGACATCACACCAATGGATGGTATCTAATCAAACAACAACATTGATCCCAAATCAAAATACGGTCTCCCAAGGGCCTATCACCTCGGTCAATCCAACCATCACTATCCCTTCAATCATTCCAAACACCACTATCACTCCCATCACATCTCAACCCCTCACTACCATGATCGCCCCGAGCGTATCTCAAACACTTGTCACTACATCCAACACAATTTCAATCCCACCACCACCACCATCGCGACTAAGCCAAGTAAGCAATTACAATGCTTCATTCAAAGCATACCAACAATTGCTCCAACAATATGAAACAATTCGGCAAGCGCCTATAGCCACGCACGCTTCCCAAGCTTCACAGCAAAATCAAGCTCAAACATCGCTGCAACAACAACAAGCAACACAAGCTCAACAAGTGCAACAATCCTTTCAAGTTTCCCAAGCCTCTCAAGCTACCCAACCAACATGAGCACAAACACAAAAGATGACAACTATTGAAAACAAGGATCAAGATCAATCCATCACTGAGCACACGTTTACTTCATCCAATGATCAAATCGACATATGTCAAGAGTCACTTTTGAATCAATGATCAAAATCCATCAACAAAACTCCTAATAATGAGCCAATTCAAGAAATATCAACATCACTTGACTCTATGGTCGAAGACATTCACAAACTCTCCATCGCACTGTTTCAAAACACGATCAAAACCTTCCATCGAGGAGCACATTGAAGACATATATCTACACAACTGGCTGATCAACTCACCATACATCAAGTGTTTCACTTTTAGTGATCTATTTCAAGGAGTGTTAGGATTATTTGATCCAATTGACATAATGCACAATCGGGCCACCTATGATCATGTTGAAAAATGTTCCTTTACATCGCCTTATGATTTAGAGGACATATCTCAAGAAGTTATTCCAAAGCAAGATCAAAATCTTTCACTAAGGTCTAGCAATGGTCATTTTCAAAACATGTTGATCCCCTTTGACCGCATGGTTACAGATATTGAAAGAACCTTGAACTCGACACTTGAGGATATTGAGCCATTCCCCATGTCTAATAACGACGTCCAAGAACCCTTTGTAAGAAATCCATCCTTTGAAGCTGCCCTATGTCAAGAACTTGATCCAAAGCATGTCGAAAGCAACTCTGAAATCATTCAAGATCAAAAATTTGTATCTCCAAGATACTACAATGATTTAATGGATATTCTCCTATCCACACAAGATGATCACATCCACATAGCACTTACTCCTCCATCTACCCTTGAGATGCTTTCTATGGATGGACACGTAGATGATCTAAAGCTAGAACAAGATTGTGTTACCCAAAAAGAGCAGATTCTTAATTCCTACAATCAAACGGAGTTGTCAACATCAGGATCAAATATGTCCCAAACTCAGATTAAGGACATCATGAATAAAGATATCCATCATTATCCGCTGAAGGAAACAAGTCAGATAGAACATCCAGAGTTAGCAAAGCGACAAATTGAAACAATGTCATCTACAATGGTCATTTGTCAGAGCATGCTTACTGAAAAATATATCTCAAAACAAGCAGAATCAATGAATAAAGGTGATACTATCACCATACTGGGGGCAACTTCGTCTTAAGCAAACGTCAACATAGGGGGCACGAAGAGTTCTTATGATGAAACCATTTCCAATACTACAACCAGTCACGTCATGAATCATCATCCACCCATCACCCCATCCATGAATTGGGACCAACATCAAAAGAAAGATTTGAATCAAAGTATGAAGAACGTTATCAAATCAAAAGAAATTGAGAAGCATAATGGACAAATCAAGTACATATGGATACCAAAGAATACAAAGAAAGATCATCCCTATCAAACTCCATCAGTCAAAGAAACTATGGAGCAAAATAAAAGAGGGAAAGGTATCCATCAAAGATGTCCGCAAAATCAAAAGCAGGATTTTCAAGCGACGTACAAAGTGTATCAAGCAGTTGGTCCTAATTCCACGCACACTTTCGTATCCACCCATCATTGCTCATCTTCCCAAGTTTGGAGAGTCAAAGGTTCCAAACTGGCAACCAATCCCATCTTCTACCCCAAACACACTCCATCCACGCTTCCACTGGCACATTCAATTCTTTACATTGACCGTGCATTGGCAACCACCCTTCATCATAAGGATTCTGAAGGCACTTTATCGCCGCAAAGCACTTCAAGACAGAGTTAACTCCGGTATCGACGAAGCAGATCAAGAATCCCAAAAGCTGCATTCAAGTGCACGTATCTTAGCAAAGCAGCTCCTTCAGGCAAGATATCAATGGCACATTATGACAGAGGGTATCTACATCAACACCACTAGGTGGTTTAGCATGAATCTTTCAGAAAAATCAAAAATCATAAAGCAAAAATCAAAAAATCATAAAAGCAAAAAATCCAAAAAATCATAAAAAGGATTGAAAATAGTAAAGAGAAAAATCGTCCTCTAGTGAAAACCACTACGGTGGCACTTTGGGCAAGACCATGATGAAAACCTGGCAAACAGGCATCATGTGTAGAATCGAGCATCTACGTGTGCCAGTTCAGATGAAAGCATCTCATCCCATCCATAATAAATCGAGCATTCAATCCATCTCATCCATAATAAATCCATCCATCCATGAACCATTTATCCAATCCATTTGCATATATCTACATCCATCATCTTGGTTATCTTGATCTTGATACAATTTTGGGGAACGCTTTATGCTTGCTTATGGTAAAACATCTTGACATGGGTCATTTTCATTGATCCTATCCTATGCAGCATTATCTGAGCTATGAAGCATTATCCAAAGGAGATTTCTTGATGCAAACACCTTATCTTATTGCAAGATAATCCATATCCATCCATCCATACACTTATCTGAGCATCCATCCATTGCATTCCATACATTGCTGGACACTGGGGGCAGATATATACATCTTGCTTCAAGAATAAATCTTGGTCTATATCCTCCAGCTTATGTGGTGATTTGAACATTGGCAAACATGAAATCAAATTGGTCGAAACCACTATTGAGCAAAAATCCAAATCACTAGCCCATGGCATATTTTGACGAAAACATCCCTTATCAAGCTCCATTTTCAATTGAACATTAATCCACACAATCGATATCAGTCGCATCTAATTTGCATGTCAACGTCACATCACATCATCTAAAACATCTTTTGTTCCAAACCAACCTTTATCAATCCTAATCAATCCATCCTTGCATTGTTGTGCATCCTCAACAATGTTATCCTCATCAATCTCAATCAATCAATCCATCCTTGCATTGTTGTGCATCCTCAACAATGTTATCCATCATCAATCTCGATCAATCCATCCATCCTTGCATTGTTGTGCATCCTCAATAATGTTATCCTCATCAATCCTGATCAATCCAATCATTGCATTGTTGTGTATCCTCAACAATGTTATCATCATCATCAATTCATTGACTCGATCGTTCAAACTTAGCTTGGTTTTCAGAAAAATCCCAAATAGAGTACTGATATCATCACACATCCATATCGAAATCATCAAAATCATGTGAAAATCCAAAAACATTAGAAAATTAGAAAATCCAAAAACATCCAAAACATCAAAAAATCCAAAAACAAGTCAAAAATCAGAAAAATATCAAAAAAACATCAAAATCCGAACTACATCGTCTCTGAGCTTAAACATAGGCAAGGCTAATCTTCGATCAGCCCTCGAGACATCAAAATCCAAAAACATTCGAAAAAACACAAAATCCAAAAACATTTGAAAAACACAAAATCCAAAAACATTTGGAAAACACCAAAATCCAAAAACATCCGAAAAACATCAAAATCCAAAAACAGCCTCAAAACATTTCAAAACGTCAAAAACATCCAAATATTTGAAAAAATCCATCCGTCTCATCTCGCTTGCACCCGCAATAATCAATCATCCATAATAACTGATCATCACCTCCATCCTTTGGCAACACAAACAGAAATAATCATAGCAGTCAGCAAAATCAAACTTCAATCGTAAAATCAAAATTGAAACAATGAACCATTGAACACAAAATCAAAGTCTTGATCATTTTTCAAACATGTCAATCGACCTTATATCAACAGTCTATCAATCAACTTATCAAACCATCATCATCCTATACAAAGCATGTCCTAGGATCCGTTCCGATAATGGGCACTTTTATCAAACCAACCACTTTGGGTAAACAAAACGACGTGTCATTAACATGTCCTAGGATCCATTCTGACAATGGACATTATCTTTTGGCAATAAGTTTTGGCTCCCATCTTTTGAAACACATCCCTCTGGCTGAAGGTATGAAGAACATTGGCTTGTTTGTGTACTTGATCTCTTCTTTTGATTTATCTTATTGCGCTCATTCCAAGGACCTCTCGATGATATCCGAACGAAGGATTTAGAGAGATAGGAATGGGGCAACGATCATTATTATTTTGTTTGTTGTGCTTGTTGGACACTCTTGTAATATAACTTGGCGAATACTTGCTTTGTTAGGTACGCCCTAGCAAGGTTTCCGTATGTCAAGTGTGAACAAGAATACTCCTATCCGCTTGTTGAGTCAAAGTCCATCGCACTAGGTACAACACCATCCTGGTTCTTTTTACCTTGATGCATCGTGCCTATGTGTGTTATCAAACATAAAGTAAGTGACCCTTTGAAAATCCCAATCCTTGATAAGCAAATCATCATCATTTATTATCATCATCATCTATCATCATCATCTCTAATAAAGTCTCAACCAATCATGGACTTGTTGGATCCTCTTGTCATCATCTCATTTCTGCACTAACATCATCATCACCGATTCATCCATCATGCATCCATCATGCATCCATCGTGCATTCATATCATCATCATAATATAGATCTGTTAGTCTAAGCATATCATAAATCATCCGTTGCATAATCATGGCATATCACATCATCCATCTCGCCTCATATCATAATTTAAGTTGTTTAGAATAATATAGATTTGTTATTCTAAGCATCTTGAAATAATCTTTGCATCGTCATCCATAACCATCCATTTTGAACCTCTTTATCGCAATATCGACCCTCAAATCGAATCTTTCGGGCCGATCTCGAGGGCAACGAAGTATTTCTTCACAAGCATCCAAAAAACGTAATTCTTTAATTTCGATCACAAGCAGTTTATTCTTTGGAACCAACGCAATGCTACATTGCTTCCAAAGAGGGGCAAAATGTAGATTACGCAAAATTACATTTTCATGCATTTGACTGGATCTACCAAATTATGTCGTATTAGGACCATTCATCAATTAATCAAGTGCATTTTCATCCATTCATTTATCAAATAAACCTTATCATTCAACCTTCATCTTGCATCATCCATTTAATTAAATAAATCAAAAAGCCATTTAAATCAAATCCTAAATCATTTTCCATCCTTTTCTGATTTAAATAAATCAATTATCAAAGTATTGAAAGTTAAATCATCTAATCAGCATTAATCAGCATAATCATCATCTAATCCTAATCTAATGTTAATCCCATCCCACTTGCATTATCTAGATCTAGCCACTTGCACAATAAATCAATTTTATTGATTTATTAAAAACCTCATTTTCCCTCAACATGACAAGTCAAACATGGCATTTATTTCTTTTCTTTCTTTGTCCCTCTCAAAATTTATTGCAAAATTTGAATCTGCAATTTCCCCTCTTGGGCACTTTCCCAAATCTTGCACATACATCAACTAATTACATGATGACAAGGTCCTACCCATTGGCTTGTTTTGATCCCACATTGGTCCCTCTTCAACACTCAAGATTTGAAAATCTTTAAATACAGGCTTCATCCTCAAGCAAATCCTTCACAATTTTAGGCAAGGTTACTCTCTTCATTTGAGATTTGATCTTGTTCATCATCACCCCACCATCTCCATTTGCATTTTATCATTTTGAGCTTTGATCAAGGATTGGGAAAGGGTCACTAGCACATGTGACACCAATCCAATATGAGATAGTTTGCATCATGTTTTCTTATGCTTTTGTTTTAGATCATTTGTTATTTGTTTGCATTTTAAACATGATGTATTATTTCATAATGATGTTGAATATCTTGATTTGTTGTTGAAATACTAACGATTATGCAGGTTTTATTGTTGGATTTCTAACCACATTTTGTAGATTTTAGCATCCACACTAACTAATCAACAATGACTTGTCCCTTGATAGCTTTTCTCTCTACATACAAGATGTCATACTCACTAAGTATCATTACCCATTTGGCCAGTCGCCCTATTAATGCTACTTTGCTTAGAAGTTATTTTAAAGGATCCATCTTCGCAACCAACATTGTTTGATGGTTTAGCATATATAGTGCCTTAGTTTTTGAGTAGCAAATACTACCGCAAGACAAGCACATTCAATGGTACTATAGTTAAGCTCATAACCTGCCAAATTTTGACTAATATAGTATACTACCATTTCATTACCTTCATCATCATTCTGTACAATCAATGCTCTAAGTGAGGAATGGGTTGCTGAAATATAGAGAATCAATGGTCGTCCCTCAATAGGTGGCATTAAGACTAGTGGTGTGAGTAGATAATCCTTAATCAGTTGAAAAGCTTCCTGGCATTTACCTGTCCATATAAAGGGTATTCCTTTTCTAAGTAAATGTTGAAAGGGATGTGTCTTATCTACTAATTGCACTATACATCTTTTGATGGATTGCAGTCTACATTGTAGTGTCCTTAGTTGACTGAGATTAGC
>VDFB02117761.1:0-18203 GCA_007258455.2 Sequoia sempervirens | reverse complement strand
ATTCCTTCCCAACCCCCTATTCCCCATCAGATCTGCTTTCAGTGGCTCAACAATTATGTGTCTCATACTAGGAGAAAGTCAAATCTTTTTGTTTAACCTTGCAACTGACACTCCAATTCATGGTAGATGAAAAAAATTGAAGTAGGGAGGTGTGTGGAATGATTGAGAAAGTTCCACAATTCATTACCGAAAAGGTGCCTAAGGCCAAAAGGTTGTTGGACAAGTTATACACTATGGAAGATGTAGACTTGGTAAAGGAATGGATTGATGACTGAAGGTCGACAACCAAAAAGGCGAAGGAGTTCATTCATTGTCATGTAGCCATTCTCGAAGCTAGGAATTTCTTGGTAATACTGAGTTGGACCATGAATAATATGCAGATACAATTCTCCAAATTGAATCAAATGAGATTTACCTCCCCCTTTCTCTTTGATGATTCAATGGCCATGGTAGAGCATATTACAAAAAATATCAAGGGAAAGTAGTGGGATCTATCTACTTTCCAATCATTTAGTCAACATCCCATAGTAGTGGACATTGAAAGCACCACCCATCCGATAGTACGACTTCTTTTTCAGCTTGAGTTTGGGACATGGATCTCTATGGAACTGACATTCAAAGAAATTATTGATCTGCATGAAGTGCAAGAGAATCTATGTGCCTTTTCGATGTCGTATGAGGCCGACTGGCTACCTCTACAGATTGCACTCTCAAAGCTCTGATTATTTCCCAATGGATAAAGCTCTAGTCTTCAAAGTAGAAATTTAGGTTTCTTATTCAGCAGGTGAAATGCCCCTAATAGTTTCCAAAATTTGTGGATCTAAAATCCTTAAAGGTCCCTTCAGGTGGTTATTTTTTATTTTGCATCGGCCCTGACTTGTGCTTCATATGTTTGAATATTTCTGATTCCCCTTTTGTAGCACCTTTGTCCATTTTCACCATGTGTCAGCTGCGCACGCCTTTGAAAGTTTTCTTCCCTTGTTCCTCCTTTGAGCCCCACCCTAGAGCCACATGTCTACAATACATTCCTTTGAGGATCCTCTCTCCTTTGTTTCTCCTCTGAGCTTTGCCCATGTGCCATGTTGCATCCTACCACAAACACCTTTCTCGGTGGGCCCTGTAGTCAAATCTTAATGCATTCACTATACCACATGTCTTCTCTACAAGGATTTTGATTGCAAGGGAAGGATGAATGAATGTGAACCCTCACCATTGCACCATGTTTCCTAACCAACTCTGTGGGTGGGTGACATGTTTCATCTATAGATTTCTCTTGCTTTCATTTTTGGACTACATTCATCATTGTAGGAGGGAACATTTTGTTTGAGGCGATTGAATACCATGTTTCAGAATCTTTCTATTGCAATGGCCTTAGAGAATCATTGTGACAGGAAGCATAGTCTATGCATGGGGAATCTTTTCAGTTATTGACTTTGAAGAGGTGGAGGAATCTATTTATACTGCTTTGATGCTTTGAAAAAGAGTTCAGAAAATACATAGAAAAGGAATGAAAGATTGGAGGCCTTTGTATTGTTTTTAATTATTGTATTAAGACTCATAGACTTTGCCAATTTGTTCAGCCTCTCTATTTCTTAGTTAATTTATAAAACATTATACTGTGCTATTTATTGTATTGATTAGTTTATTTGCAAGATTTCTATAATTTCAATATAAATTTGTTGATTTAGATCATGTCTAGAAATCTTCTTGTTTAGTAAATTTGTGTGGAAGTTATGTTATGTTATTTGATGGAATTCTTAGGTTTTTCATCTATGCTTTTTGTTATTTTTGAACATGCAGATTGTTGAATGGGCCCTTAAATCTCATTTAGAAGGAAGATTTCCCATGCCTATATACTTAAGTCTTCACACATCACCTTAGATTAGATTTTATTTTAATATATTTTCTTCCTTATCCCTTTCCAACCCACCAGTACATGTAAGAGCTGACTTCTTTAAAACCTGAAGGTTACTCAATTTAGCGCAATTGGTCCCCCCATTAACCAAGTTTCCCATAAGGCTGTTTTCCTAGAAATTTTAGGCATCAATAGAACTCATGTATACTACACAATGTATGCAAAAAATAAACCAAAATTTTCCCTAATTTACCTTTCACACATCTTTGGTATACCAATTGCACAACAAGGTGTGATTGCTAGTTATATTTAATATTAGTTTAATCATAAACAAAATTTAATAGAAAATGTTTTGATATAGAATGATAAAATTCATCATAGTTTTATTATTTAAAATGAAATAACATGTATATATAAAAATATATTATAGAAGTAGTTTTTGGATTTATAAATTTATAATTGTATTGTATGCAAATGACTTAACAAAAATAACATCAAATCTAGAGTACTCAAATTGAATACATGAAAACCATAAAAATATTATGTTTGATATGTTGATAGATTAGTTGTGTTTATTCATTAAACTAACATGATGATTGTAAGATTGAGATGGAAAATGTTCAAATCAACACCATAAAAATTACATAATATTAGATTCCCAAATGGGATGAAAGGCCTCTCAATTTATAGGCTTTCAAAATAGAAAAGCAAGGGTCGCTATCCATTGGTTAATGGATAGCTATAATTGATTGAGGATTAGAGTTTGAATTAAAGTTGTAGTCATGTGAAAAATATTTTATGAGGTGTAAGAGCCAGGTGTAAGGAATGGAAGACCCACAAATTATGAGAGTTCTCAAGCAATGAAAAATTATCAAATATAAAAAATGATTGATTAAAAAAGGGTAGCTCCAAGATTAATGGTGGGGATTGAACATAAGAAATGGTGAACAGATAAAGTTCAATGGAATATTTGAAAAAGACATCTTAGGAAGAAAGATTTGACTTTTAAAAATGAAAAATTTCTCTTTTTTTGCACTCCCAAGGAGGTGGAGAATTTAAAAGTAGGATTTATTTGAAAAGGGAATCTTGTCACATGTGCACAAAATTAGAGATTAATTATCCTAAATCAATTAATTAATTATGTATTGATTAATTGATTTAGTTGGAGAATTTTTGTGATAAGGTTAAGACAATTAATTAAGGTGGGGGGTAAAGGTGAGAGGTTAAACTCAATTAAATAGATATAAATTTATTTAATTAAGGGTGGGAGATACAGGTAAAGGATGAGTTAATTGATGGCTAGGAAGGGGTAAAATCAAGTGTGTTTGGGTATAAGCTAATTTAAGTGTCTAAAATAATAGTTATCATATATTATTATTTATAAAGTTATTTATAAAATAAGATTATTAGCATTTTGTAGAGTTAATGGTTTTAATTTCATATTGTCATACATATTGTTGGGGTGTTTCTAGAGATACAAAAAGGATATTTTTATGAGTTTAGTTTACTTTAAATAGAAATCAAAATTGGATGCTAGCAAAATCCATACTTTATTTTAGCATACAAATTCTACCATTATCAAATATTTTGTTTCATATATTTTCTTCATGTTATGGAAAACCCTCAAGAACCTCTAGAGATCATTAACATTTCAAGAAATGATTTTGAAGTGGCCATAATAATTGTATTTCTTATAGTAAATAGCATCTCACCAAGTCAAGTCATCTATGTCTATAAATTGGAATGGGATTCATGAAACTAATGTCCAAATTTTTGCAAGAAATATTTTAACAAGCCACCATGAAATAATTGAACAAGAAAAGGAAACAAACTTAGACATATATTTTGTGTTATTTTTCAAGCTCCAATTGTTGTGCCTTATGCACACCCCATTGAAAACAAGGACCCCTTTTTTCACTTTTTATTTTGGGATTTTTTGTTTGATGTTCTTGGTCTTGGAAATGTTTTAGAAATTGAAAAAAGGTTTTGATCATTAAATTTTTGAGGTAATTTAAGGACTTTTTGAGTCTACCAGTCTACCCAACAAGAGATAGGAAATTTTCAACCTATCATCCCTCATAACTAGGATTCCCTTGTATGATAACTTGCTGCCCCATTGATGATAAGGCCACCCCAACACACTTACAAATAATTTGAAAGAGTTTGGGACTCTTGAGCTGATGTGCAAAGGAAATCCCTTTAGAGATAGAGGATAAGACCGAAGGTACTTTGGTATCTACTTTCCATCCTATACAAGAGATGAACTATTGGATCATTGATAGTGGATGCTCTATCATATTACTGGTGACAAGAGTAAGTTTGTTAAACTTGAAAATTATGATGGAGGATGTGTTAGATTTGGTGATGATACATTTGCTAAGATATGTGGAAAATGTTCTATTAATTTTGATGGAAAGCATAATATCAATGATGTCTACTATGTTAAGGGTTTAAGGAATAAGCTTTTGAGTGTTGGAAAAATGTGTAGAAAGGGATACAATATTATGTTTCAAGATGATAGATGTTAGAACAAAAAAGGATCTAGAACTATGGTTGTTGTTAGAAGAAGGGAAAACAAACATGTTTATCAACTGAAGGGTGTTGATGGTCATTTATTTAAGAATTAGATTAATGAAAGTTGGTTATGGAACAAGAGGATGTGTCACATCAATTTTGATAACTTGGTAAGAATTAGTTTAGTTCAAGCTATAAGAGATCTACCGAAGATAACAAAGACTATCAATTTTGTCTACAAGGAGTGTCAAATTGTAAAGAAAGCAAGAAGAAGCATCAAAATAAAAGAACAATCTACTACTTGACTATTGTAATTGGTACATATAGATATTTGTGGTCTTACAATAATAAGAAGTCTTCAAGGCGACATGTATTTCATGCTACTAATTGATGATTACTCTAGAATGACATGGGTAACTTTTCTCAAAGAAAAATTAGAATCTCTAGACAAGTTAAAAGAATTTAAAGTTATGGTTGAGAATGAAATGGATATAAAAAATCAAATTTTTGAGGTCTAATAGAGGTGGAGAGTTCATCTCCAATGAGTTCAATGTCTTTTGTGAGAATCATGGCATAAACAAGCACTTGTTTTCCCCTAGGACTCCTCAACAGAATGGAGTAGTTCAAAGAAAGAATATGACTATTCAAGAAGCTACAAGAAAAATTATGAAAGAGGCAAATATATGAGAATTCTACTAGAGAGAAGCAATTCATATTGTTTTTTATATACTTAACAAAGTTCAATAAAGAAAAAAAAATACAAAGACTCCTTATGAGCTATGGTATGGAAGGATTCCTACTACAAGTACTTCAAAGTGTTTAGAAGAAAATATTATATTATAAGAGATAAAGATAGATTAGGAAATTTTGATGAAAGGTCTGATGAAAGTATCTTCCTTAAATACTCCACTAGAAGAAAATCTCACTTATTCTACAAAAAGAGATTGCGAGAGATTGTTGAGATTGCAAGTTTCAATATTGAAGAATATTTATAGAAGAATTCAATGATGATAGATGGATATGAATCATGAATCTTCTTGAAAAGAAGAAGAAGAAGAAGATACAAAAAAAGAAGTGATGATTGAAGAGGAAGAAGCTCTAGAAAAAACTCATAAAACTACTAAGTATGTGCAGAAGAATCATTCTGAAGATTAGATCATTGGATATAAGAAAAAAGGTGTATTGAAAAGAAGGAAAGTTGTTGAAGAACATGTAAATATATGTTTACTTTCTGAACTTGAACCTAAAATAGTAATTGAGGATGAAAATATGAATATTGAATCAAGGAAATGGAAGAAGAGTTGTAGATTGAGAATAATCAGACTTTGGAACTTGTTCTAAGACCAAAAAACAAAAATGTAATTGGAACTAAGTGGGTATTTAGGAATAAACTAAATGAGAATGGAGAAGTGATATGGAACAAGGAAAGGATTGTGTGTAAAGGCTACTCATAAGTTGAAGGAATATATTTTGAGGAGACATTCGGTTCAGGGGCAAGAATGGAAGCCATCAGGATGTTTTTGGATTTTGTAGCACATAAGGATTTCAAAATTTATTAGATGGATGTGAAGTCTGATTTCTTCAATGGAGAATTGGAAGAAGAGGTATACATAGAATAACTAGAAGGATTTTAGTTATCAGACAAATAGGATATGGTTTACAAATTGAAGAAGACATTACATGGATTGAAGCAAGCTCCTAAAGATTGGTATGCAAGGTTGGATAGGTATTTGATACAAGGATTCAATAAAGGTACCGTATATAGCAATATTTACTTTAATGCTAAAAAGGATCAAATCTTGATTGTGGTTGTATATGTTGATGACATAATATTTGGAGGAAATGAAGCTATGGGCAAGAAGTTTGTAGAGGAAATGTATAAATATTTTGAAATGTCTATGTTTGGGGAGATGAATTTCTTCATTGGATTATAATAAATCAGATAGAAAAAGGTATTTTTATTGCAAAATGAAAGTACGTGAAGGAAATGTTGAAGAAGTTTGGAATGAAATATTCTAAACTAGTGTATACTCATATAGTTACTAGTTGCAAGCTAAGCAAGAATGATGAATCTCCTAAGACTAATAAGAGAAAGTATAGATCAATGATTGGTGGATTTCTATATCTAACTACTACTAGATAAAATATCATGCATGTAGTTTGTCTTGTGGATGGATTTCAAGAAGATCCTAGAGAGTCACATTTTGCAACAAAAAAGAGGATATTCAGATACTTGAAGGGAACTCTGGATCAAGGCTTGGGGTATCCAAAGGATACTAATTTTACTTTGAGTGCTTACACAAATGTAGATTGGACTGGTTGTGTGGATGAAAGGAAAAGTAAAAGTGGTGGTGCATTCTTTCTTCGATGTAGATTGGTGTCATGGCTAAGAAAGAAACAATATTTAGTGCTTTTATCTATTGTAGAGGTAGAATACATTGCAACAACATCTTGATGCACATAAGTGTTGTGAAAGGAAAATGTTGAAGGATATTAGGGTAGTATATGATGAACCAATTTCTATATTCTGTGACAATACAAGCACTATTAATATTTAAAAAAATCTAGTAATGCATTTGAGGATAACACATATCTTAATGTGGTATCACTTTATAAGAGAGAAGGTTGTAGAGAATGAAGTAAAGCTTGAGTATATTCCTACAAAGGATCAAGTTGTTGATATACTCACTAAGGCTCTTCTTAAGGATACTTTGGAGTATCTTCGAGAGAAGTTAGGGGTTATTTCCCCTCCTTTGAACTTGATACATAAGGAGATGCATTAGTCTAGTGGATTTCAAGATCCATTCTTTAGTCTAGACTGATGTTGGTGGCTACCTCTCAGGGGGAGTAGATAGTAACATTGTTGGTTGTTACAGTTAGGGGGAGTGAGCATTGTCATTATGCAATGGTTGTAGATTGGTATAGTATGGTGTGTGCTCCTATGGGGGGTATACTAAGCAGTGAAGGAAATAAATTTTCTAAGAAATTGTTAGAAGGTTGATTGATGTCTGTAGACATTGAAAAATGTCTCAAATGATATCATACACTCGAATCAGGTATACTAACATCATTTCCTCTTGAAACCCATCCTCTTTTCGCTTAATTAATTAAATTAGCCTAGCTATTTAATTAATTACATCATTTTCATCTATTAACCTAATTCATTTAATTAGGTTAATTCCCCCTTTTCACGCTAAAATTTCATCTCATTAAATTAAATAAATCAAACTATTTAATTTAATTCCCTAAGTCTTCTTATTTAATTAAATAATCCTAAGTTATTTAATTAAAACTCATTTCACCTTTCTTTGATTCATTAAATTACTCAATTTAATAAATATCATTCTAATTCTTCTAATCCCTTAATTGCATGATTAAACCCTTGTTTAATTAAAAATTATCTAACTAATCTAATTTCCCTCCCACATGCAAGGGAATATTCCTCCTTTGCACATTCCTCCAAAAGGGGAATATTCCCATGGAATATTTCCTCCCCTTTTGCACAATTAAACTTTTTTTTAATTTCAAAAATATCTTTTTCCTTCATCCATGAGAATATTCCAAATAATATTCTCTCTCCTCTAATCATTTGAAAAGGGAATATTCTCACTTAGCTTCATATGCAAGTTAGCTTGACTTCTTGTGCAAGTTAACTTTTGACCTAAACAACTCAAAAGTGTTTGTTTGGAAGGAATGAGAACCCTTGATTAAATCTCATCTTGCATTCTCACCCATTGATGAGAATCCATGATCCATGCCTCCAATTCCCTCATCCTTGACCATTGATTAGCCTTTTTATCTTAACCATCCATTTCTCATTTGATTTCCTATAAATAAACCCTATTTGGAGACAAATGGATCCATCTTTTTTAAGAAAACTTATGCTGTTGAAATCACTCACACTCACACTCATATTTAGCTCACATTTAGCATATTTTAGTTTAAATTAGTTGCATAATAGCTTAGCTTCCATTAATGGCTTCCATAATGCATCCATTTAGCTAATTAGATAATTAGGGTTTGAATTTTTAGTTTAAATCTCATTTAGATTAGCTTAGCAATTGCATATCTGAATCATTTTAGCATAAATCATGTTAGATTAGCTTTTGCATCATACTCATTTTAGCATAAATCATGTTTTCATTCACATCTCACAACCGTTTCATTGATTCTCTTCAATAGAATTGATTGAAACAACCTCACTGATCATGGATTGGGAAAGGGTCATCGTTCCACATCAACACGACCACTCCCAAAATGGATAAGTTTCAAATGGGTTAGAGTAGACATTTTAAGTGTTTTCATAATTTAGAATGCTTTGCTTTGATGAATGTTTAGTTTAACTTCATTTCAATTGATCTTGTTTATATTGAGTATTAGTGGCAAATATGCTTTGATTCTTCATGGATCAATTGTAATCGGCCCATGCTAATATCTTGGTCACATTCTAGTGCTAGAAGGAGGGAAAACCAATCAAATTTAATTAATTTCTATCTTGAATTTTGTTTTTTTTTTTTTTTTGCTAGATAGAGCAATGTCGAAAATAATTTTAGTGATATTCTTTGTAGGGTGTCACCATACAATGACACTATTGTCATTTCAAACAACGATTCCTATTAAATGTACTGACGTTGATTAAGAAAATGATGATGCTAATACTTTTTAGAGGTATCAAATATTTTCAAATGACAATGCTCGACCAAATAGTGACACTATCATGCTCGCAATTTTCTCTTCCGAGCAACATCATAGTTCACTAGAGTGACACTATCATAAATAGCGACGCCCAACTCTAGTAAGAAATTTAACTATCATTTTTAGCATGTGTTTTAATTTTTTCACTCTATCAAATTACTCACATGCTTCTAATGTTGTTTAAGTTGTTGGACTAATAGGGTTTTGTAGGTTGGATGATACAAGGAAAAGTGAAGAAGCATTCTCACCTTTCTATCTTATAATTGTAACAAACGTTTGATGCTTTTGGGGAAATTAAAACCCAATTTTTTATGCTTTTCATCTCATGCTTTAGGACTACACTAATTTCCATTTGGGTCTAGAATGAACCCTCAAACAGGACTAAAATTGAACCCTCATTTCATCATTATCTTTTGGGTTTTAAAATTAAACAAGGCAACTTAACATTTCATTTGGTGCATCAAATGACTTCATCTTAGCTTTAGGGGTTAAAATTAATGAGTTTTTTTTGTTTTTTTATTTACATATTTGTTATTGAATGTGTATACAATTCTCTTGCACCATTCAATGATCTTGAGAAACATAAACATTCCTTAACACTTTGTATAACCACTTACATCTTTCAATTTGGACTGAAAAAATGAACCGGCCTTGCTAGTGTAGGAAAATGTGTGGTCTATGTTCTCTCCTTGTTTCATGAAAAATGGGATGATCAAAATAAAAATGTACTTCCTTGCTATTATGTATCTTTAGAGGTCCTTCCTCCCCGCTTCAAAAGGAGGGAACGACCCAAGTGGTAATGAGGCTAAGGCCAAGCTACTTTCAAGCCACTATATAAAAATGTGTTTGTGACAAAAGTCATAAGAAATAGGTACAGATGTGTCTTACCGACAAGTCTAATCTTGCTACGTGTATGGCCATCTTGTATGAAAGCCCTTATTACAAACCATTTGTTTAGAATTCAAAATCCTTAATGCTTGTTGGTGCAAGAACAATCATTCTAAAGTCACCCCACATTTGTACTATTCATTATTGAAACACAAAAATCCTTAGGATATTTAGATCTTCAGGATTTTGAAATTTGGAAGTCCCAAGAAGTGTGTCGTGGAGGGGAGCCAATGTCGCCAAATCTCTAACTATTCACATTGTCTTGGTGTTTGGAGAAATATGAGTGGGGATTCAACAAGTAGTATCTTTTGAGCCTAGGTTGTAAAATTCCTGTGAGTCATTTTAATACTTTTGTTGGCTCCAAAACATTACAAAAAAGCATCCACAATCTTTCAAAATTTCAAACCCTTTAGTCTAACCATGTATACCTCTTGAAATAGCCTTGATATTAATGCTTTTCCTAAGGATTTCTATCCTTAGAGATTTTTAAATATATTGACTTATATCTCAATCCTTATTTTACAAAGTCAACATAGGAAACTATGGCTTGAACTTCATCATTTTCATGAAATGGACATTGTGAAATTTATGATGTTTTTTACATAGACATTGAAAACTTAATCAAGACAAGTGTTTTTGGTAAAATAAATTCACTTAAGTAAGATAAATTGACAAATTTAACCCCACATGACTATTTGGAGACTGTTTTCTTCCATTGAACAATCTACTCTTGAAGGTTCTATCATTCAACCAAACTTTGAACTCATTAATGGAGAACAAACTAATATCATTAGCAGTTTGAGAAGATTCACTTTTGAATCGAAAGAAACACCAACCCAGTGGAGAAACACAAAAAATATCATAAAAAAAGAAGAGGAACATATATTGAGGTTGGAAGGCCCATATTACCACCACCCATGTGGCAATAAATATCCTAGGTCCTTTCTTCCATAAACTTAGACTTCTCTGAATGATCTCACACAAAATCATAATCCCCAAAAGAAGTTCTATAGGTTTTCACTACAAAATTAGGCATCGTAGTTCAAAATAAATCAAAAAACACATCTTGGCACTCTACCAAAATAGAAACAAGTTGTTAGTAAACTTCTATGTACATGCACTAAGGAAACATCCAGAGATGTATATGTTCTTTATGGGTCAAAACCCAAGTCCTTTTCATGATAATCAACCTATCTAGAACATTGCGTCTTTAGGATTTGAAAACTTTAGAGGTATAGGATGTTTTTCACTACCTTGGTCTTATCAAACAAAGGTTCACTCTAGGTCAACATTGGGTCAAACATTTCACTTACCCCTCCATCAAAATTTCATCCTTCACTTTACCAAACTTTGCAAAATATTTAAATACACTAACACTTTTGGACTTGGACATCTATCAAACCAACCCCTAACTTACCTACTTTGTATGTGAAATATATCATTTTCCATGCACTTAGTTCAGTTAGTTATCATATTTGAACTAGTTCATCTTGAAGGTCATAAGTCTACCCTAAATATTTCCAAATTCATAAACATCCTTTATCCTAACATCAAAACATCAAACTTGAGTCAAAATTATTGTCCCAAAATGATTGCAAAGATCACTCTCCATATCACCAACCTCTTCATCCTCCATTATCATCATTTCTTGGAAAAGACTTAGACCATCCCTTTTACCTAGATTTGAGTCAACTAGAGAGTTCAAACATTGCAAATCACAACATAACTCTCCCAAAGGTGACCCAAAATTTATGGTAAAGACAAGATCACAACACAAGAGAATCATGGAGAAAACCAAAGTCACATTTACCTCAAGTGATCCAACCCCTCTAGAATTTGATTCGAGAAGTCACATTACTCCATCAAAATAACCTTCATCACCATCATGACCATATGAGATTGAGGATGTTACAAACAATTCATCTGAACTTACTACGGAGGAAATCATGGAAAATCAAGCCTTTGAAAATGTAGCTCCAATTTCCCCATTGTTTGTTGCAAAAAAATTGACACAAGGCTTCACAACTCCATCACTAGGGATAAATCTAACATACATTCCCAGTCTTACAAAAATCCTTGCTAAGGACTTTGGCCGTACTCTTCCATTTGAAAGCAACACACTTGTGGGCACCCTTTAAACCAATCCTCCATCTCACATGACCACTTCGACACCTATCTTTGGTGCTCCTCCTATTCTAAAAGATCCCAAATAGCCATATAAACCCCTTGATCTTCATTATTCCACAAAAATCTCCACATATCAAGTACAAACCTCTTCATCCATACCCATGAGTACCACAAGTGTTTCCAACACCATGCAAGGTAGTGCAAACCAACTAGACCTAAAAGTGCAAGGAAATACCCTCATGCAAAATCAACCTTTAACACCACAGGGAACATCTTCATCTAATCCTCTCATAGATACATCAAATGAAATGGTTGCTCAAAACACATCTATCCCATCCATTATCAACCCATCTCAAAAAAATCCTTTGGTAACGAACCCTATCAACCTAGGTGGTACCTTGTCTACATCGCTTACACAAGGAAATCCTCAAGACATGGGACAAGGAAACCTTTTTACTCAATGGACTCAAGGTCCTACTATGTCATTCCCATCACACAACCTAATTACACCATCCTCATCTTTCACAATAGTCCCCTTTACCATGAAAAATCAATCAGTATCTCAAACCTACATTTTATCCATCTCAATCTACTATCATACAAGGAATGTTGAACCAAGAGAACCCTGAACCTCTTGTCAGCAACCCACTACTCACTCAAAACATCACCATTCAAAACCCATCCCATATTTCCCAACAACCACTTGATCCTACATTACAAGTGCATGCCTTAGCTTTGCAACAAGAACAACAAACCTATCAAAAAGTTATCCAACAACAAGTAGACTTAGCAGCTCAACAACAACAACAATAAGCAACCCTAGTAGCCCAACAAGAACAACCAGAATCCTTAGCATCCCAACAACAACAATAGCAAGCAGCCTTGGTAACCCAAAAACAACAACAAAAAGCTTCCTTAGTAGCACAAAAATCTGTCCAACAACAACAAGTAGTGCTAGCAACCTAACATCAATAGCAACAACAACAAGTGGCCTTAGCAGCACAATAGAAACATCAAGCACAACAAATAGTATTAGCACATCAACAACATCAATCACATCAAGCATCCTTAGTAGCACAACAACAACAACAAAATTCCCAACAACAAGCCCTAGTAGTGCAACAAAAACAACAAGCTCAACAACAAGCCTTACTAGCTCAACAGTATGCCCAACAACAACAACAACCACAATAATAAAGTTTCTATTATAACCCTCAATCAAACATCATCAATAAAAATGTGTTAGGAACATATACATCAATATCTCAATCACCTTCAAAGAATCTCACACCACCATACACTCCATACAACACCTTATCAGATTAGAATCCCACATACAACTCATCCATAATCCCAACATATGTTCCTCCACTGAATCCAAAAGATGATCTAGCATCATAACTTAAAGTGTTGGCACAAGAAATGTAGGACCTTCAGATGGGAAAGAAAAAGAAGCCCCATACACAAAACATATGTCCTTATCCTTTTGATCAAAACATCATGATACTACCATTCCCTCCCAGTTTTGAAATCCCAAAATTCAACAAATACAAAGGGAGAGGAAGTCTTGTGGACCATGTCAAATAATTTAACATAATGTGTATGGAGGTTTTCCCAATTTCCTCTCGGTATCAAGACTTTTCAAGAGATTACCGATAAATTCATCAGTCACTTCTCCTTTAATCTTGACATGGACGTAAGCCTAGAAGGATCGTATACTCTTAGACAAAAAAAATGAGAAAATTTCACTAATTTCTTACAACAATGGAGACAAAGAGCTAGTAAAATAAAATGGCCTCTTCCCAATGAACAAGTGGGGATATTCATATAAAATCTAGATCAAAATCTATCCTTCCACTTAAAATTGAAATGCATCACATATTATGGCGAGCTTGTCCCTAGAAGCCTTAACATCGAGAGATCTCTCATGTCATAGGGAAAAACCCAAGCTTACAAAGACAATCACCCATCAACTAGTTCAAATGATAAGCCTTATGTCTGGGCTAAGAACAAAAATGTAATGAATGATGATGTGGTAGATGCTAAGTTATTCCTAAGTTCTCCTAGGACAAACAACAATCAAGTTGCTAACATTCAACCAACTATGTAGAAAATAACACCTCCTTAAAACAATCAAATCAACAATGTCGAATCCCAACAAAGACAAACCCCTAACAAGAAAAGCTATCCTAAACACAAATACACACAGTTCTTAGAATGCATCAAAACCATCATGAAGAAGTTGGTAGATTCAAACCTAATAA
Source organism: Sequoia sempervirens (assembly GCA_007258455.2). NCBI lineage: Eukaryota > Viridiplantae > Streptophyta > Pinopsida > Cupressales > Cupressaceae > Sequoia > Sequoia sempervirens. The sequence goes on along the minus strand of VDFB02117761.1, from coordinate 3,860 downwards.
CACTTCCCAACTTTGAAAACTACCAACAACCCTGAGAGAAACCATCTTGGTACAATGAGCATGATCTCTATGACTTTAACAAAATAAAAGGGCACAAAATGGAAAAATACATGAGACTCAAAAATATTATCTAGGATATTATAGAAAATGACACCATATCTATTGAGGTACCAACCAAGAATCAAGATCTTAATATATAAAAGAACCCTATGCCAGATCATAGCAAATGAGACAACAATGGGAAGCTAAGGATTACACTAATATGTAGCATACTTATTCCAATGTGGTCGCTTCCTATGATAGTGTCATTACTATTGTCACCACCAAAGAACCTAGTGCAGAGTGTGGAGTCAACACACAACGTGGAAAAAATTACTGTCCAAGGAGTCCCATCTCAATCTATGAAACAACCTATTTTTCCAATATAAAATCCTAGTAAGTACAATCTCCTAGATCAGCTTAAGAAGATCCCCACATAGATATCAATCTTAGAACTATTGAGGCTATCACCTGTGCATAGGGAAATCTTAGAGAAATCTTTATCAGATTCATCTATTCTTGAGCATATTGATACAAATCAATTTCAAGATATGGTAGGGAATATTTCCAATCACATCTCACTTTCTCAAAAAAAGACCTATTGTCACAACCATCTCCTAATTGTGCTTTACACCTTGAGTTTTTCATTCATAAGAACAAAATCAAAAGTTTCTTAGTAGATGGAGGTGTTGGTTTGAACATTTTCACCCTTCAGTTGAGCAAGAACTTGGGCTATTCAGAGGATACTATTGAGAAAGCAAAGAGTACCAACATCAGGACATATGATGACCAAGAATGGGTATCACAAGGCATCATTGCATTACCCATCCAAGTGATACCTATCATTGTAGAAACTAAATGTCAAGTGTTAGAACTTTATCTTGTGAACCATGGTTCCAACCCGCATTAAAACACAAGAAACAATCAATATATAAAATCAAATGAAAGGTTAGTAACATTATTCCTCAAGAAATTCATTTAAATTTCAAAAGAAAGAGGAAATGAAATGAAGAACACAACAACAAAAACTTAAAACATATCAAACTCTATCTCTAAAGCAAAGCAAACTCTTAATCTCTTGAGGGAATTAGTGCAAATTTGATGTGAAAATTGGCCCTTTCCCAGCTCCAATGATGCAATGGTGATTTGGTGATGAAAATTGATCCACTTTGATGAAGAGTGATGAATGATCCAAGATAAACACCTGCATAACCTAGCTATAAACTCAAAAGTATGGATGAATATTGCTAAAGATTTGAGTATAGTAAGTTTACTCAAGTTGTGGATGTTCAAATGAGGAATGAAGCCTCTTATTTATAGAATGTCAAGTTGAAAGAATGACCAAAATAGAGCAATGTGGGACCATCTTTCATTCTATGGCAAGGTGCCACTTGTCCAAATGTAAATGGGCCAACGATGTGTAAGTTTTGATGAGTGTGCCAATAAATGCCAATATTTGAATTTTGAAATTGTATTAATGACAAGGTGGAGGGAGAGTCAAATGGAGTAATGGCCACTTGGCTCAATGCAAAAGGACTTGTAAGAGGGAGTACATGCCTTGTTGGAAGGACAAAGTCCACTTAGATTTGAATTTCAAACTTGAAGAATATTCCTCCTTTATGCCATGTTGAAGATAAATAGAGATTTAATAAATCAAATAACTCTATTTTCATGTGCAAGTGGCAAAAGATGGAGGATGGGACATGAGAAGAGATTAAATTAATCAAGGTTAATTAATTTAATGAAGGATTAAATGATGTGACCTATTTGACTTAAATTTATGGATTGATTTAAATCAAATATGAGAAGAATATGATTTAAAGATTTAATTAAATAAAGGGTTTTGATTTATTTAACTAAGGGGATGAAGGTAGATTAAATTAAATAAGGTTTTAATTTACTCAATTTCATAGATAGACTTTAGATATTTAATTAAATAAAATTAATTATTTAATTAAATAGGGATAATTAGATCAGATTGATTGATTTAATTAACAAAAGAGAGAGACTTAATTAAATACATGATTTATTTAATTAAGAAAGGAGAATTAATGAATTTAATCAAATAAATATATTCGATTAAACGCATTAGACCGAGATGATTTAGGGATGTAAAATGGTGTTAGTGATCGTGATCAAATGTCCAATGTCACTAGTACATTTTATGTCTACAAATCTTCCCTTTAAAACATCCTAATGGTCAACCATGATCCATGCCTTACAAGTTTTACTATCATCAATGTGTAAAGTTTCAGAGGGTAGAGAAATTACTATCCATGGAGATCTTGGAGACTTTTACTACTGAAAAATCTTGAGGAAAAGTTATATAGGATCCCCCAAATACCCAAGAATGACGAAGGGCCTACACCTTCCACCTCATTTGTTTACCCATCATCCCTTGCATCTACCTCAAAAATGAAAACACCCGTTGTGTAGAACATTCCTGACAACAAAGAAGTAATCTAGGATGATGGTTGTAGAAACTATAAGCTAATGAAGAAAAACCTTTGTCTTAGGAGAGTGATGCAGAGGGTCTGGGACTTTGAATGAAACACAAAGTTCTCAAGGTTTGCAAGACACAATCCCAACCACTCTTCCATGCACTTTGATGGAGACAAACCTCAATAATGCACCAAATGACTTATTTGCCTTCCTTATGGACCCAAACCCTAGGAACACTCTTAAGAGACCCAAACAAACTTGTTTTGAATGATTTCAAATCCCAACCCTTTGACTTAGACACAAAACCAAATTTTCACCTTAACTAGGCTACTAGCCCAACTAGGCCTCTAGCGAAGGATTTTTGAATTTGCACTCAAAATTTCCAAAGGAACCTCCAAACTAATGATTGAACCAGATGTGGTTTGTGATGATACATAACATACTAGATTCTTGATGGCACTTGTTTTGGAGCACACCAATCAAAAATCTATTGTTTCCTCCAATTTAGGCCTAATTAGCCCTCTTTTTCAAAGCAACCCCTCTTTAAACTCAACTCCTGATGATGAAACTTTCAACAGTCCCTTAAAATGACTCAAAACCAAGGATTCCAAGTTTTTAGGCTTCTATGACACCCCTAACATGCTCAAACACAAAACCCTCACCAAATTGCTCCAAAACTAGGGCCTCTTGAAAACTAACCTTCCAATCACTTCCAGAACTTTCTCATTGACTCTACACCATTAGGACAACATATTTAGTCTATCCCAACTCAAAAACATGCCCCTCATTAAGGCAGATCTTCTGCTGCTATATCCTAGCCTCCAACTTCAAGCACTTTTCACAGTCAAATCTTGGTGTACACCATAGTATTCATCTCTCCTGCACATTATATTGTTAGTCCAGTATGGTACATGTTAAATATGATCCATTTCACAAGATACAGTCATAAAATCCCATGAAATGGATCATTTATCCATGAAAAACCCTCAAACTAGTGTAAATTCTGTGTTCTTTTTTAGGACAGTCAATATAAAATGCAAGGAAATTAATTATTACTGCTTTCAGAGCCTTCAATGGTGTTAAAATATGTAAACACAAACTCATAAAGCATCCTACTAGACATAACTTTGATACAAATCAAGTATTCATCAAAAGAACACAATAAAATGCAAGAAAACTGTGTTTTTCACTATTTCTAGAAAACAGTCCGTACAGTACTTGCTCCAAACGCCCAACCTCCATAAAAATGAATATTTTGGGGTTATAGAATCATTCCCCAACTGATCCAACCAATTTTAATTGATTAGGTTACATAAAAATGATTAAAACTCCTAAACACTAGTTACCTGCCCAAAGTGGATTTTCAAAAATTTGAATTT
>VDFB02117760.1:0-23859 GCA_007258455.2 Sequoia sempervirens | reverse complement strand
TGGTAAGAAAATCATCATCATCATCATCATCATCTTTTGACTTGTTGGATTCTCTTATTTCTTCTTGCTTCTCTCTATTCTAACATGGTACCATGACAGTTAATCAAAAACATCACTATTGCATCCACAAAATTCATACCATACCATATCATATAGGAAACACTGATCATCTCACATACATTGCATTTCATTATTACATAACATAGATTGGTTATTCTAAGCATCTTATAAACCATACATTTGTATTCATTACATAAACATATCATCACATTATCATATATGGAATAATCATATAAACATATACATCATATCATCCATTTGCATCATCATATAAGAATTATCATACCATGTGCATATAAGCATGTCATCACATAGGCATCATATCATGTCATATATATCACATAGGAATCATTATAAAAGCATCATCACATCATATCATGTGCATATCATGTCATCCATATACACATCGTACATGAGAAATATATTGAAAAAGAAAAAGGAATATGTCATGGCATTTCATACACCATCATCCATATAGATCTGTTAGTATAAGCATTTTTAACCATTTTTATGTGCATCCATACATCATCATAAGAAGTGCATAGAAAGATACTGAAAAATAAATGCATCCATAAATCATTGCATCACATCATAACATCATATAGAAGCATACATCACATTGCATCAAATAGAATAAAAAGCATACATGCATCACATAGAATAGAGTCATCTCATAGCATATAGAACATCACATATAGGAAATTAAAAACATCCATCCATCCTGCATAAAGAGGATAGAACACATCATATCAGATCAAACCATATCATCTCATATATATAATCAAGATAATAATACAACTATCATGGTACATGAATTAGGATAAGATGTCTGTGTGTATCAATCAGTATAATACAATCACCCATGGGGCTATAAAAAATGAGCCCATGGATCTCAAAATAATAGAGTCTCTAATAAAAAATTAGCTAGCCCTACTGGTTGCTCCGCTTACCACCTGGCCTCTCCTCGTGATCCTTTGGAGGCCTATATCTAGTCTATTGTGAATAATTAGGAACTCGTATTGCTCGAAGCATTGCCTAGTGGTAATGCCCTCGATAGTACTCACCCTCTCGTATAGCCTCTCAGTATGCCCACATAGACACTATGCTCTTGGAAGAAGATGCAACCATACCCTCTAGCTGCTGTCATCGACCCATCTCCTATGCTTCCTACAACTTGGCAACCTACTGCTATTGGATGGCCTAATCTCGCTTAGCTGTCAGGGCCAAGGCTTGCTATCTCACTGGGTCCCTCTCAGTAATAAGCACCTGTATTTGAGCTTTTAGTTGTAAAATTTGACTATCCCTCAGGTCTGGCTGTGGTGGTGGCTAGACTACTAGTTGGTCCTAGTGACCATCTCTTGGTGGGTCCTGCTGCCTATCTTGGTCCTGGCAACTATCCCTAAGCTGATCTTGATGCCCATCTCTAGGGGCATCCCTCTAATCCTTGTGCTACTCAAGCTGCTACTTTGGATGTCATAGAGGTGTCCCACCTCTTCCTCTACCCCCACTTCCACCTTTGTCACCATACCCATCTTCTCTACTTCCTTGCCCTCGCCCCTGCCTTGTTGATTGACCTTCGGGTCTCCTCTAAAGTATCTGTGCATTGGGAACTGTCAATCTCATTAGAGGATGGAACCAATCTCCATATTCTTATGTAACCCATGCATTTGCTAGCCCTTGATCATATGGCCATGGTTTGGCCACTAGCTATTGAAAATTGTCAATTGCATCCTCTGCTGGAATTGGTCAACCTTAGGTGGTCTCCCTTGTAGTATGCACAAAGATGGACACGTACTGGTCATCAAGATGGTATCAAGTCTCTCCAAATTGTTGAGCAACTCGGTCTGGTAGATACCACTCTATCATCGTGTGCTCTCTACCTTGCATCAAATGATCCTACCTGGAAAAGAACAACTACTGAACATTTTCATACCTAGCAGACATGCCAAGCTAAGGTCTCCAAGTAAAAAATTGTCATCTTGTCGATGACCCTCTGCCAGTGTTAGATGTCAGTCACCCTTGTGTACATGAAAGATAGTCAACCCCTAAATCTCTAGATGAATAGGTCATCTGACTCCATGATGATAGGTGTGACTCGTGGGCAAAGCACTACAATGTGCTCCTAGGCCCAGATGTGCAGTAATGTGACCCTTACTCTGATAGGTTGACTATCGTATTATGCAAAATCATGAAGATCATGGTAGAGGGAGGCTAAAATAATTGGCCCCTAGGAAAAGCACTCTCTCTATTGGAGCATCCACTCCTAGGCAAGACCCCATCCTAGGCTAAAATATCAATCATGTCGATCTGGTACCACAAGTCTTGAAATGATCATAGTTACAATCAATCAAAAATATGATACCTAACCTTTGTATTGCTCTAGCTCGATCTATCCCTCAGAGAAAATGTTCTCGTCCAGGGCCATGACATCATATTAGGCCTCTGTCCCTGCATCCACATCATAGATGAATCATTCTCCATGGATAGGAAAATGAAGAATGTGCCAAACATCCTCCAGGGTCAATATCGCTTCGCTTGTGGGGAAGTGAAACAAGGATGTCTCACTATGCCAGCACTCCGCCAATGTTGTCATCATGCCAAGGTGTGTCCGAATGGCTGGGGCATATGCAATGTACCAGAGTCCAATCGCTCCCAAGTGATCCTAGAGTAGCTTGTGCAAAGGGGGATCCTAAGTCAATTTACTTAGAATCAAAGACCTATGCTCCTATGAATGGACTTGCACCATGTCCTCCTCCATCAGAAAATTCATCGCATCAAGTTTTGTAAAAAATCAAGATCTTGCTTGGAGTTTGCACGCTTAAAACAACAAATGTGTCATTGTTTTCAAAGGAAATGTTGTTTGGAAACTCCAAACTACATTGATAGAGACCAAAAATTCCCAAACTCCACCACCACAACATAGTTTGACCGTGTGCTTGTTTGACCCCTAAACCTAAATTCCAAATTGCATCGCCGCAATGCAATTTGTAAGTGCGGCAGACTTTAACACCTAAACCCTAATTTCTAAACTATGCTGCTGCGATGCAACTCACACTAGCAACACACTTTAGGCCCATGCAGTGCCGATTTAAGATTTTTAGTAGCGCCAAATAGTGTCACTTGAATTGGTTGAACTTTGGACCCTAATTAATGTGCTCAGAAATCAAAAAACAAGGTCAGGACAAGATGACATACCACTGGTACACTCGAATGTGCTCAGAAATGTGTCATGGAAGCACGTGTTGTGCCATCTCGATTAGCGCTTAGAGCTTAGAATTCAAGAATCTCCAAAGGCTATGTGTGCAAATGTATTGGAAGTGGCCCCTTAAGGCCTATTTAAGCTTGAAAGTTAGGGTTTTGGACTCCTGAGCCCATTTTTTCCCAATTGAGGGTTGTTTCGCATCATTTTTTCACATTTTGGCATATTTTTAGCATCTTGGCCCCTTTCTAGACTTGTCAGGCACCTTGTCCTCTTTTTTGTGAGATCACCCAAAAATTGAAATTTTTGTCTGATCTCTCGAGGGGGCAGTATACTAGCATAATTCTGTCATTGAGGTAGTAGTAGGGCATTTTGAAAAACTAAGAAAATTTTGAATTTTGATCATGGTGAGCTTATTCTTTGAACCAATGCAATAGATACATTGCTTCAAAAAGGGGAAAAATGTAGACACAAAAATGTATCGATTGATCTTATACACCTGATCCTAATTTTACTAACATTGCTTCATCTTGAATCATCTCCTTTGCTAACCATTTAATCAAATAATTTGTATTTGATTAAATTCATCACATTTCATCTCTTAAATAAATAATTTTTTATCTAATTCATCATCTCTTATTTTGATTAATAGGGAAAAATAGGTTTTGAAGGGACCCAAAACCCTATACATTAGATACAAAATGTTGCTCCAAAAAATATTCAAAAGCCTACTAGCAGCAACCCAATAGCCATAAAACCAACCACCTTGGGTGCCAAACTAAAAGTAGAAAATAAAAAACTAGTGACACCCACCAACAACACAACAACAACAACAATGTACAAAAGACACACCAAACAAAAAATAAAAGAAACAAGAAACTAGTTAAGGCCACTTAGAGTTTTGGCCACCTCAATTTGCTAGTTTTTATGTTTTTCAACTATATCCAGTAGTTCATTTTTCTCAACATCAAAATATTTCTTCCATTTAGCTGAGCCTCTACCAATAGGTACCTTGTCATCATTCTTCATAGTTTTTTTACCCTTACCTTTAGCCATTTTCTCTTTCTCCATGATCTTCGAGAAGAAAACTTGATCTTCTCTAAGCTGCCCAATTTTCTTAAAGTGAATTTTTAAGGCTTATGTACTATTCTTAACCAAAGTATGGCTTACTTGCAACAATTTTTTTATATCCTCATTAATACTAGTAACTTTGGCCTCAAGGGCCTACATTCTATCCTCGCACAATGCCTTGAAATCATTAAACAAACCTTCCAATTCTACCATTCTATCATCTCCTGTTAATTAAATAAATTATTTTATTTAATTAGCTTCTATTGTCTCCCTTTAATTAAATAATTCATTTTATTTAATTAAATCTCTAAAGTCATTCTATTAAATTAAATAAATTAATCCTTATTTGATTTAATCTAACACCATCTTCTTTAATTAAATAAATCAAAATCTTTATTTAATTAAGTCTAATTCATTTTCTTCTCATTTTGATTTAAATTTATCTAAAAGTCTAAGTCAAAATGGTCAAATCAACTAATCTCCTTTTAGATTAATCAAATCCAGATTAATGCTAATCCTAATCACCAAATCTTCTAGCTTTTGCAACTTGCTCATGAAAATCATTTCTATTGATTTATTAAATATTCAATTACTTTAAAAAATGCATCCAAAAGGGAATATTCTCCAAGTTTTAAAAATACCTCCAAAAGGGTTTGTACATCCAACAAGGCATTTAAACCTCTTTATTTACATGTCCTTTTGCCTTGATCCAAGTAGCATTAACTTTCTTTTCTCCTCCCTCCAACTTGTCATTTCATCTATTTTGAAATTCCACCTAATTGAATTTAATTGCACATTCACCAAAATGTGCTCCACCTTTGTCCACTCACATGTTGACAAGTGGTTTTATGCTATTGAGTGCATGATGTGGAGATTTCAGTAGGGAAGAAATGAACCTTGAGATATAGTTCTCCAAACTTTCATCTTCCTTATGCTACATCTTGAAGATATCATCTCCTTTCATATCACTGCCCCTATAGTATTATTTATACTTCTCAAGAAACTTTGTTTTCATATCATCCCAAGTCTCTATAGTATTCCTACCTAGGCTCATAAACCATCTTAATGCAGCTTCTTTCAATGTGGTAGGAAACAATTTAAGCCTATGAGAATTAGTGGTATAGTCATAGATTTTGTACAGAATATCAAACTCAAACAAGAAAGTGTCAGGATCTTTTGTTACAAGCCCATAGAAGCTAGGAAGAACTGAAGCGGGGATGTTCTTGAGATTATCAACTTCATTCTAATGAGTGATAGGAAATGGAAAAGATGGTTGGTTGGTTTGATTGGATTTACATGAGCCATATCTGCTTGATGGAATGCCAAAGAAAATGGATTTTCAATCAGGTTTTGGGTAGCTTGGCCTTCAGAGGAAGTTTCAAAACTTGTCAAATTGGGAAATGCATCAACAAAAGGATGTGCCTCCTCTTCTTCTTCATCTCTTGTCAGATTTTGAAACTCAACTAGCTGGTTATCAGGATTAGGGTCATTAAGAAGGAATCTCCCATGAGCATCTCTTCTCCTACCTCTATGCATGTGGTATTAACTCAGTATTAGCCAACTCACATAAAGAATTGGTGAAAGAATAGCAGATCATTACTTCTCTCAATGAAGGGTATGCTAAAAAAAAACTTCAAAGATACTAAAACAAGAAAGAAACTAGAAATGACTCCAAATAATTTCCTGGTTTGACACCATCCCCAACAATGACACCAAAAATGTTGACCTCCTCTAACCCAGTTTAATAACTAATCCCTTAGAGTTGTGAATTAGAGATTAGACATCTACACTAAGTAATTATCTTTCTCATCATGAAGGTGCATTTCATTGTCAACCTAGGGACATAAACTTGAAATGGGTCAACGTTGTATGTGCACTAGGACTCCACTATAGTCATCCTTAAAATAGAAAGGAAATAGTACTGAAAATAAAATGATAGAAAGAAATTAATATAAGCATTGAGCATGAATCAACTACACTAAGCATCAACTAACTGAACTAGAATGGATAACAAAAATAGAAATCTCAACAAATAGACAAGAAATTAATTTTTTTTCCTTGGTTGTAGGAACAGTCACAAAATAGAGTTCCAATGGCTGTAGGAATAGACAACTATTGAAACCAAAACTAGTTACTGAATAGAAAAATAAATTTTAAACTAAATGGGTGGAAGTCTCACCAAGTGGGCCCCCTTGAATGAGTCCTCCCTAAGCTAACTTAAATACAACAAATCAAAATATCATTTTATTCCTTGAAAACATGATTACAACATATCAACAATATGACTATATTACTTAAACTGAAAATGCAAGTACAATCTCAAAACATCCAACCTTGTGAAAAGGGGCATTTGACCATTATTTATAGAGGGAAAAACTTCTAATTAACCCTAACTACCTAGGCATTCTACTCCAACATAATAGGAGGATGACATTTATTGAAAACATGGAAAAGAGAGGGATGAAGTTATGCATGCACCAGATTTAGTCAAAGTAAACTTGCCTCAATGAGGATACGACACAAAAACACTTCCTAGATTCAATCAACTAACAAACATGATCATTTAAAAGGTAGTTATAACTTCCATACGAGGTAGGAATTTCTCTCCATGGACCTCTTTAATGACCATTTTTTACTTCCTTAGCAATCAGCCAGCTGGCAAGAACGTCTTCTACTTTGTAGGCTTCATTTATATCAACACCTTAATATGAACCTACATAATAACATTAGCACACATAAAACAATTGCATATCCATAATCACCTTAAAGTAACATTCATTAAACCACATGTAAAGTTAATATAGATAATTCACATAGCATGTTAATGTCATCAAAAGTCACAAGTATAAGTTCATGCCCAAGGTTCATAATTCTAGGGAAATAAGATGGAGAATGCTAATAACTAGGTGCTAAAGTTTATAGTATCATCAAAAAAATATGATAATCCCTATCAAAATTGAGCCATTATTTGGACTCATCATCACCCATACACCAAAAATTTATAATATCTTGGGTACTCATACCCATTTCACTTTCAAGGAATGATACTACCCCAATGAGGGTTCCTCCTCTCTTAATCCCTCACTTGGAATTGCTCTTATCTTGTGAGACATCAATTCAAACACCCTCATCTCTCATAACAAAACAAACATGAATAAAGGGAAGAGAACTCAAGAAACTAACTCATTCATTTAAACACCACTCTTTAAATCACAAAAGGGCTTGAAACCTACCTTATTGAGCAATTTTCCAAGGAATAGTTGTTGAAAATGAGCTCCAAGCTTCTTCCTCCAACTCCTTTAAAATTCAAAAGCAAAGAAAAAATCCAAAAAGTCCATACTTCATCCTTTTATGGATGATAAATAGGATTTGAGGTTTGAACTCTTTAAATGGGGAGGTGACACTTGTCACCTTCCCATTCACTCTCCAAGGCTCATTCTCTCACAAGTGCTCACACATATGTGAGACTTTGGGAAGTGGGGAATGTACTTGTACACTCTATCCCACAAGCCTTACAAAGGTGGCTCACATGTGTGAGCACCTTGTGGGCTTACTAAAACTCATAAATAAATTTGGAGGAGTGGGAATGAAATGCGACAAGTCTCCATCCCACTCCCCAAAATTTTAAACTCTTCAACACTCTTTAAGGCCTCTAAAAAGGTTTCACATCTAGAGATTTGTTCAAGATTTTGGGCTAAAAAGGTACCCCACCAATAGGTACATGTCATAGGACCCTAAATCCCATGAAAACACTTAAATAATTTCAAATTTCAACTCCCCAAAAAGACCAAAAAGGCTAAATCCAAGTTGGCCACCAATGATGCCAACTCACATCCTAGCGGATCATGTCAAATCACATTGGGTTCCCATGGATGCCTTCGATTTTATTGGCCATGGAAGTTAACCTGTACACTCATTTCACATATTAATACATTTCATAGAACCTTATAGTTGAAGCAACCAAATTAAATCACACACACCTGCACATCATCAATTTTAGACAAGACATTTTACATAATTCACTAACTCATTTGACTGCAAAATCCAACAATTTTTTTTTATGAAATATGTATAATTTGATGTATCATCGGGTGCTTGTAAAATTTTATGTGTAATTTTCAAAATTTTAAAAGTTTATCCTTGACGTTCGTCGAAATTTTGACGAACCTAGGTTTCGTCAAAATTTTGACTATCAGTTTTGTCAAAATTTCAACAAATATGAAAAATAAGAAAAAAACAAATTTTGGCTGACATCAAGAAAAGTGAGTTTGTTGATTTATTGCAATAGTGTTTTGCTCTACTTGAGACAGTTTGTGGAGAACTAAGGATGATTTTCTTAGGAAAAATTAGAAAAAATTCAAGAAGATATCTCCAAGTTGAGGGTAGTCATTGTCTTTTTGCAGAATTCAATTGTGAAGTCAGATTTGTAGTTCCAGGTTTGAAAATCATATTTTAAAGCAACATCTCATCAGATTTCATTTTTAGAGGTTTAGGGTTTTGAGAATTTCATGTCCATATTTTGTTGTGTGGAATCAACATAAGACCACAACCAAGGAAAATATTCTTGTGACTGTAATTATGTGATCCATAACTCTATTGGTCATGTGGCACAATTGTGCTATAACAAATACATGATACATTCATGTGTGACCCAAGTTTAATGTGGCTATGTTGTGATAGAAATGGAGGCACTCATATAATGTAGTTAATTTAGGTTGTATAATGTAGGTGTCAATCATCATTGGGTGCATTTAGGTTGTCTCAAGTTTTAACAGGTTACGATGTAATTATAGCATGATCCAAGAGTGATTACCTCTTGCTATAATAAAGAGCCTATAACTTTGGTTGATATGTAGAGTGGTTGTGTTATATCAATTATGTAGTGCATTCAAGCACAACCCATGTTTAATGGGCTATTCTAGAGAGTGATCAAGATTTTCTAAGCCTTATGAATGTTACTACAAACCAAGTTTGTTACATACTTGAATGCAATCTTGGGTTACTACAAACAATAATAATGTGATCTACTAATAACCATTATGGAAAGTATTAAATCAAGACCCATGCTATATATGATACATTTACTTGATTAGGTTTACATACCTTAATGATCAAACACAAGCTTCCCACACACTCTAGGATACAATCCAAGATCATACCACAACTTTGTCAAGACAACTAATTTTCTGACCCAAGATTTAAGGTTATTTTTTAATACCAACAAAAGCATTGGTAAGAGCATGATTAGGGTACAAACCCTAGGCCTCCATAGAAACATAAATAATAACTCTAACGGATTAGTGAGGTTGCAATACCAGAAAGATTGAGACATTGTAGCTAATAACAAAATCTTGCAATCTAAATATTGTACCCAATAACAAGCACACTATGTAGCTTAGTGATAGTAATTTGAGATGTGCCAGTCAAAAAGAGGCTGAGTAGTGACAAGATAATAAAACTCAAACCTTGCATTGTAAAGTGGAGATTTTAATAGTGAGTTTCCTTACCCCCTTACTGACCTTAAGGGTTTTTCAAAATGCTTTTGGTAGTGTTAGACAAGGAAAATGCAATCAGAGAATGACTGTCCAAATGAAGTAATAGTGGTAATGATAGGTTCAATGTTTCTTCTTAGCCATTAATTTATAATGGAGGTAGTGGATTGCATGTTTGAGTAGTGTTTTGAGACTCAACAAAGATGGGAGAATAGTGAATAATACATTGTGGACTGTGAAGTAGTGTCAATAAGGTTGAAGGATCTTAAGATCTACAATACCATGAAACAATGAGTCCCTAGTAAGTAGGTAGTCTATAGGGCATAGTTTTATTTTATAGAAGGATGTTCATGAAAGTAATCTTCAAGTGATAGTGAGTGAGTTGTTTGAGATTGCAGCTGAGGGTGCAATACCCAGTCTTAAAGGAAGTTAGCAAAGCAGTAAATGTGCAAGAAAATCAAATCATACACAACAAACAATTCACAATGTTATCTTGCATAATGCCTTGAGTTTGAAGACAAAAATCTCATTGTATCTTGATGAAAGTGGTGATCTTAATGGTCAATCACTGGCAACCATGATTTTAAAACATGCTATTGTGCTTATGGAGGCAACATTTTAAGCAAGGCAGTGAGTGGTGGTTTGGAACAATGGCGGGTATGAAGGACTTGCTTTATATGCATACTATGCAGTCTAGCTTAAGACAACATTCTTAGAAGAGATTGAAGGTGGATTATGGATCTCAAGGGTTACCATGAAAATGATTAAAGAAAAGACTGAGATCTATTTAAAAGCCACGGTCATGAAGATATTAAAGATGTCACATGCAAAAACCTAGTAGATGGAGTAATGAATACAGTGCCAAAGAGGATAGTGTGCTGGGGTAGATTTAGGAGATCTCCACATTATCTAATTACAGGGAAATACATCATTTATTTATTTTTTTAATTAAAAGAAATCATTCTAAACCCTATATAGGATACATTGATACTTCAAAATCCTTTGAAGGAATTTGAGATTATGCAAATATATGTCAAGTAAATACCTAGGTTACAAATAGTAGCGGGAACAATGTAAGATTTGTTCGAGTAGAGCAGGAATGAGATAAGAGCAATGAATCCTATGCCTCCTTTCATGCACATCTCCTCACCATTCTCTGTCATTCTTTATAGAAACACTTCTCCATTTTGGTGGTCTATGCTTGAAAATAATGTTTTGACGAAGGTTTTAGAGTATGTTTATTAAAATGAAAACTCCATTTTAGTGGGATACGCAAAATAAGATTTTGACAAAATTTTGGGGTATGTTTATTAAAGTTTTAGAGTATTTTTGGTGAGGCTATATTCTTGATTCCTTAAATGATTTATTCAAATGGATTGTGACTAAATAAATGACTAACTATTTAGTCATTTTTATTTGGTAACTAAATAATTTTTAATCAATGACCAAACTAGTAATTTATTTACTTATTTATAATTGAGTTGCAAAATGACAAATTTAGTCATTTTTTAGTATGACTAAAATTTTTATCACCTAATTTATTTTCCAAATTCTACTAGTGTGTGCTTCCTTGTGTGATTAGGGCTCTCTTAATGTTGAGGGCCCTAGGAATAAGCTTGTCATAATAAGTGACACATTGCATCTTTAACTAAAAGGATAAATCCGTATTGACATTAGCAATGATGATTTTGACTTGTTGCTCCTTAGGAATGGGTCACTTGCTCTTACTAGCTCGCTACCTCCATTGTTGTAGGAATTTTGTGATCAAGTTCAATATTCTGATTTTAGGAGTCTTAACGGTTGGAAATCATAGTAAAATCATAATTTAATAAGTTTGGAATTAGCATTTTAAAGTGTTTTTTTTGGGGTCATTAACTTCAGACTATCTTCTCTTTTGCAGGGGTGGTTGCATGCCAAATTTTTTTTGGTGTAAAATATCATAATTATTATATTTTGTTACCTATCTATGAATAAAAATTATTGGAGTGTGAGTTTGATATTTTTTGAAGATCTAAATAGTCAAGCTTGGTAAAGAAAAATCACGTTAGATAATATTAGTCTAGAAAAAAATGAAGACACTTGATACATTAATGGGCTGAATTGAAAATAAATGGTGATGGGAAATGTTATTTTCCTTGCAATAATTGCAAGGGCTTAAAGACGATAAGACTTTTAATCACAAAAGCTAAGAAAAAATTGTAGGCAGCATGGTCACATTGAAGGGGGCATGATTATCATCCATTGGTAAGTTGTTCATTAAATGTGTTTATATTGATTGAATTTGTAAATATTTATATCGTTTTAACATTATATATATATATATATATATATATAATCACTTGATCATGATCATAGTTTATTTGTGTCTATCATTATTATAAAGGTGGGGTACCCTAGGGTAGATGATATGGATTATCACATTACATAGAATGTCATTTTTGCAAGAGGAAAAATATGGTGAATATGAAGATGAAGTTAATGATCCTATGGAAGAAGATGATCATGTGCCAAAACATAGTTGAAGATGATGGGTACATATACATTGATCCATGGCACATTTAGTGGCAGGAAGAGCTAATCATGATGATTAAGATGACTTTGATGATGTTCATGATTTACTTGTGTGCAGAGAGGCATCACGAGCCTTTATGGGATCCCAAACAACTCTTCTCTCTTTATTATTGTTGCTGGTGAACTTGAAGGTTATGAATGGTTTTTATCAAACATAGCAATCTCACGGATGTTAAGGTATATCATATATGTCATCTTTTTTTATCTATTTTAATTGTTGTTAGTTCATCACTAGTAAATAAAGGATGAAATATGTACCATTAATATTCTTTATATGAACAAATTATTTTTTGTTGTAGATTGATTGGTTAATTTTTTTTACCACCATCAAATATTTTACCTCGCTCATACCAAGATTTATGTGCCATTATGAAATATATCGGAATGGAGTATCAAGCAATAGATGCATGTCCCAGTATCATATTATATATCATAAAAAACATGAATTTGCAATAGAGATACCCCAGAATGTCATATCAGTAGCTATCGAATAAGATCAACTAACAAAAAGGTGCCTGCATAGGGTTCTTACGTTATATTCCCATTATTCCATGTATGCAATGATTATTTAGGTGCGAAAGCTTAGTGTAATTTATGGATTACCATGCACAGAATAAAAGTGGAGATGACATTCTTTGAATGCTTGTGGATGGTTCTACATTTAGGGACATGGAGGAAAAATGGCCACACTTTAAAGAACCTCATAATCTTAGGCTTTCATTGGCAGCGGACGAAGTCAATCCATTTGGAGAGCTGAGATCTATTTACTCGATGTGGCCTGTTTTTGTTATCAACAATAATATTCCTCCATGGATGTCAATAAAGAGGGAGCACATAATGTTGTCAATGATTGTTCTAGGTATTTGTCTACATCAATTTTCTTTAACATAGTAGTATCTCATTTTGTCTTATTTTTTGCATAATGACTTATATTTTTCATTCAATGATGGGTGTACATTAATTTATATATATTGTAGTAAAATGGTTATAATAATTATGTAATGTTTATGTTCATTCAACTAGGTAGGTACCAAGTTAAAGATATGAATGTATATATCGAGCCTCTTATCAATGAGTTACTAAAGTTATGGAATGGCGTCACTATGTATGATGTCTCTAGACCAATAGGACAAAGACAATTTCAATTCCATGCGATGCTTGTATGGACAATTCATGATGCCCCAAGGCTAACACATTTTTGTGGTATGTTATAATGTTGGCTTACTTTAAAATATTTAATTTTATGAGTAGATATCATGCATGTTTTAAAATAATCTATTAATTATATAATTATAAAAATTGACATATTTAATCCAATTATATATGATCTTGCAGGTCTTCAAACAAAGGGAAAATTTTTCATGTCCAATTTTTGTCCAAAGGTAAAATCTCGTCATTCAACAAGTTTAGAGGCGGGGTTTGATGAGTATAGGCACTTCCTCCATAGAAATCATAAGTATTGAACTACTAAAAAATCTTTTCAATGGGAAAGAGGAGACTACATCAAAACCACGAAGAATGATACCTCGCCTATGAAAGTTGGAATATAATAGAATTAATCGTCAAGGTTATACATCGGATCAAATTGTTTATCTATCATATATGATATGTTTTGAATTTATATTTTTATATTGTGTTGTGTTTACTCATGATGTAATTGACAATGATTGTCGTTGTTAATTTGTTTAACTATATGCTTCATGAAGGTCGTCAAGGCATTAATGGCCAACTTCCACAGGGACTGAAAAGTTATCCCAGACAATTTAGTAGGTTGCCCTACTATGAGCAGCTACAAATTGTGCATTTGTTTGATACAATGCATATCCAAAAGAATATAACATAAATGTTATGGAAAATTTTGGATGAAAGGCATGACAAAGAAAAAATTGTCAAAATTTGTAGTGACATTCAGGAAGCCAATCATGTAATGAAAAATGTCATTCAATTAAATAGTGATGGAGACCAAATTAATATAAGTTCCTTCCTTGGTTATTAATAAAGCAGCAAAGCAATGCTATAAAAGAAGTCATACGAAAAATTTGTTTTCCCACAGGATTTGCTGCAAACATAAACAATATAATAACAAAGAAAGGTGAATTTGGGTTAGAATGAAAGCATGATTGGCATACCTTCATTAAGGTAATTATTAGGTATATTATATACACTTGTATAATGCATGTACTTTTAGGTGTATTATGTTTACTACTTTTGGAAAAATAATGAAAAGATCATTTTATAATTGTTGCAATACATTCTACCTCTATGTCTCCTAGACAACTTTGAAAACAATGTCAAGCAAGTTATATATGATCTCAGAAAATACATGAGGTAAGTAGCGATATTTTTTCAATTCATTGTATACATGTTATAATTTCCTTTTTTTTTACTTGTTATGTAATATACTATATATTTTTGTTAAATCTCCTTAATATATTTGTGCCTTGAATCACTTGTAGATGACTGACATCTAAAGAAATCCATAAAGAAGATATAAATTATTGGAAGAGAAAAATTCCTTGTCTAATGTGTGAAATGCAAAAGTGTCTACCTTCGACATTTTTCAATGCACAAGAACACTACCTCATACACCAAGTTGAGGAGATTCAATTGTGTGGACCTATACACACAAGGTTAATGTGGATGGTTGAGAGGCACTTGGATTTTTTGAAGGCTTTGGTTAGACAAAGAGCACATCTTGAGGGTTATATGGTGGAGGGATATATGGTATACTAGACCATGGTGTACATTATTTAATATCTTCCTAAGTTTGCAACAAAGATCCATGTAGATCACATTTGGGATCCCAACTCCATTAAAAAATTTGAAGGGGAGTACTTGATAGGGAAAGGTAGATTGAGGAAAGTGAGAGGTAATTATAAGATGGTCATGGAGATTAATTGGAATACATTTTACATATGGTTTTTATGTATATTGTACTTATTTAATTTTTAATCTTCAATATACATCAATTATAAATTAAGGTCATATATTGTGGTATTTAACTAATTATATGTCATTTGTGAATTTCAAATTTTCTTGATATAGATGGTCAAGAGTGGGATGCACTACATTTGTACATTACAAAAAGTCTTGATTGGATGGCCAGTGTGGATTGAATGATGTCAACAATAAGTCCCGCATATTAACATGGGAAGGTGTGGCTTCATTGGTTAAAGAAGCTCATCGTAATGGAGATTCCAATGTTACACAAAGGGAAATTGATTTAGCATATAGTTTAAGAGATAAGCAGGTATGTATAAATATATTAATCACCCATATTATTTAATTATTTTCAATTACATTGATGTATATATATGTTGAGATTGTTTTCTTTGCATACATTCAACCAAGAATAAATATGTTTATCAACTAACGATATTGAAATAATTTTTACATGTTTGACATATTGCAGGTGAAACACCACAAGGCTATGTGGTGCAATGGTCATAAATTTTGAATAAAAATGTTGGATGACATGAAAAAAACTTGTATTTTGGTATAATTGTAGTCTTTTAGGTGACTAATGTTTCATCTAGAAGTGACATACATCCAGAAGTCTCAGAAAATTGATACTATGGTATTTTGGATGATATACTTGAGTGTGACTTTAAGTCCTTTAAATTAATTATGTTCATCGTCCTATGGTACAGGCTAAGATTGAATGAAAATGATCCTGAGAGAACTGTTATTGAACATGATAATGGATTTACCATGGTTAATACAAGGTTGATCGAGCGAGCTGGAAATGAGCCCTATATTCTTCCAAACCAATGTGAGAAGGTATTTTACTCTGGGTTGGTCATTTGTTGTTAGACATGATCCAAGAGGAATCGATAAAGTATAATGTAATTGGAAAGAGAAGAATCTTGAAGAACTAGAAGATGATGTAGATGATGATGGGATCAATAGTTAGTTGATGATGTCCACTGACGAAGATGTGAAGAGGAGGAACTAGATAATGATGATGTAGAGGAGTTAATGTTCATGAAGATGATATCCATGTGGATGATGACATTATCGAAACTAATATTGATGATGATGGTGATGATATGACCAATCCTTACAATTTCGAATTTGGATTAGATGATATAGACAAAGAGTTGGATGAAGAAGAAGATCAATGACATTGAAATGTATGAGTTATGCGATTATATTATCTATTTGATATTAATTTCTTGATAGAATTATTTTTGACATATTTGGTTGCTGAATTAATTCATGATATTTTAAATTTTTATTCCATTACATAATTAATTTAATGATGTAATTTTTAATGTTTTAAAGGTCAAAAAATTAAAGCATTTCAATAGTGATGTTAACAACCTTGAAATTAGTGTGTTTTATGTTTCATGTGATCATAAAAGATTAAAAAGTCAGTTGTAGAGGTGGTTGTTCATTGGTTGACATGTAAAGGCATTTACAAGGCATAAAGTGATCATTGTAATGGTTGTTGATGGTTGAGGATTTAAAATACAAGCTCTTGACATTCAAAAATCTGTGTTTTTCCTCAAAATTTCTATATTTTTCCTATTATGTAGCACTGTACGGTCACATACAGCCATATTTTGATGTGAAATCAATTCTAGGTTGTGAAGATATGTGTTAGCTTTGATTTGAGTTAGAAAGCTTCATTTCTTTGCATACAACCCAGTTACCCTATTTTTGAGGGTTTTGTAGTCTGAACATGATATAAAGGGGCTCTTACACTTTTTGTGATTTATGTAGCTTGTGTAAGAGGCCCCATGGATATTTTTTTAATTGTAGGATGCATGAATAAGGTGTAGGATGAGAATTAAAGAAGGTATAGCTGATGTCCTCAAGATTTTTATGAAGAAATGCATGTGAAATGAGAGATACTTTCTAGCCTGATGCTTGTTTGCTCCTTCATTTTCTATAAGAAGGATTTCAAGGCCAGAAGTACGGGTTAGCAAGTTAGATATTTTTTGGTCAAGTCTAGGGAGAGTTGTAGAGCAAATTGTAAAGTTCGATGGTTTTAAGGAAAATGAAATTTAGGTTTTGAGTCATTCTATAGTAGGTTTTGAATTCATGGGGATTTGATGTTTTATGATAGTACTAGCATTTGAATTGAAATGATTAATTCAAACTCATGTCTCTCCATTGTACATGCATATCTGAATTTCAAATAAGATAATCAAGGTTGTCTCATTCATCTCACTAATTAGTGTGTATGATTTTACGCTTTGGCTTTAATTGAAGAAATTAATTAAAAATGCTTGAATGGGATTGTAGGTGGATATGTTCTATATAACGATTTGATAAGTAGTATTGGGTTAGAATACATGTTGATGAAATTGTAAAGCAATTTTCTCAAGGATCTTATATGTTATGTGTTAAATCTGTCATAAACCCTTATATGTTTATGAATTTGACTCCCTCAATGGATATATGGCAATGATCTAAGTTGTACTAATTTGTATGGTTCAGTATTTTTTTTGTCTTTACCTAGTGCCTACTACAAATTACAAATCAATGACTATTTTACATTGTGGAATGTGTTGTAGTTATCTCATGCTCCAAACAGTTGATATTACTGATGAACAACCAATTCTATTCACTATTATTCTATTATGTTGAGCTATTAAATGAGATTATCTATTGTTGTTAATTATTTTTATGATAATGGTGCAGAGGTTGTAAACGCATTGAGGGATCACCCTCTCAGGTCTTGTAGAGCCCAAAGTGTAGGAGGTCTTTAAAATCCTCATTAGTTAGTCCAGGTCCTTCAAGTTTCCCTTGATTGGAATTAGCAATTCCTTAGGTAAATTAGAAGACCAACCTAGTTATAGTAAAAACAACCAATAGGAAGAGGGGAGAGAGATAGAGGGATTCAATGAGAGAGAGAGGGAGGGAGTGGGAGAGAGATAGAGGGTAGAGGGAAAGGAGATAAGAGTGAGTGAGAGAGAGAGAGACTTGAGAGAGGGAGAGGGGGTAGGAGGGTGAGACTTGAGAGAGAGAGGGAGGGAGGGAAGGAGTGGGAGAGAGATAAAGGGTAGAGGGTTTAAGGGTTTAGAGTTTAAGGGTTAATGGTTTAGGGTTTAGTGTTAAAGGTAGAGGGGAGAGAGATAGAGGGAGTGAGTGAGTGAGAGAGACCTGAGAGAGGGAGAGGGGGTAGAAGGGAGAGTCTTGAGAGAGAGAGGGAGGGAGTGGGAGAGAGATTAGGGGGTTAAGGGTAGAGGGTAGAAGGTAGAGGGTTAAGGGTAGAGGGGAGGAGATAACAAGGAGGAGTGAGAGAGACTTGAGAGAGGCAAAGGGGCAGGATGGTGAGAATCTGAGGAGAGAGAGGGAAATAGGAGGAGTGGGAGAGATAAAGGTGAGGGTTAAACATAGAGGGTAGAGGGCTTCAAGGGTTTAGAGTTTAAGGGTTAAGGGTTTAGTGTTTAGGGTTAAGGGTTTAGTGTTTAGGGTTTAAGGGTAGAGGGGAGACACATAGAGTGAGTGAGTGAGAGATAGAGAGAGACCTAAGAGAGGGAGAGGGGGTAGGAGGGAGAGACTAGAGAGAGAGAGAGAGAGAGGGTTAGAGGGTTAGAGGGTAGAGGGTTTAAGGGTTTAGGGTTTAGGGTTATGGGTAGAGGGGAGAGAGATAGACGGATTTAGTGAGAGAGAGAGGGAGGGAGTGGGAGAGAGATAGGGAGTAGAGGGTAGAAGTTAGAGGGTTAAGGTTAGAGGGGACAAAGATAGGAGTGAGTGAGAGAGAGAGACCTGAGAGAAGGAGAGGGGCTAGGAGGGTGAGACTTGATAGAGAGGGAGGGAGGGAGGGAGTACTGGGAGAGAGATAGAGGGTAGAGGGTTTAAGGGTTAAGGCTTTAACGTTTAGGGTTAAGGGTAGAGGGGAGAGATAGAGAGAGTGAGTGAGAGAGAGAGACCTGAGAGAGGAGAGGGGTAGGAGGAGAGACTTGAGAGAGAGAGGGTAGAGGTAGAGGGTTTAAGGGTTAAGGGTTTAGGCTTAGGTTTAGGTTAAGGGCTATAGATAGAGGGGAGTGAGTGAGTGAGAGAGAGACCTAAGAGAGGGAGAGGGGTGGATATTGAAGATACTGAGAGAGAGAGAGAGGGAGGAGGGGAGAGATAGAGGAGGAGGGTTAAGGTTGGAGGAGAGAGATAGAGGAGTGAGTGAGGAGGAGAAAAGACATAAGAGAGGGAGAAGGGGTAGGAGGGAGAGACTGAGATAGAGTGAGTGAGTGAGTAAGAGAGGCCCCGAGAGGGGAGTGATGCTGAGGGAGAGACTTGAGAGAGAGAGAGAGAGAGAGAGAGAGAGAGAGAGAGAGAAAAGGAAGGGAGGGTAGAGGGTAGAGGTTTAGGGTTTAGGTTTAGGATTAAGGGAGAGAGATGGAGGAGGAGGAGTGAGTGAGAACCCAAGAGAGGGAGAGAGGTAGGGATATTGAAGATAATTGAGAGAGAGAGAGAGGAGGAGGGAGAGAGATAGAGGGAGGGAGGGAGGGAGAGAGATAGAGGAGGGATGATTAAGGTAAAAGGCAGATGGTCTAAGGGTTTAAGGTTAAGGGTGGAGGGGAGAGAGATAGAGGAGTGAGTGAGAGAAAGAGCCAAGAGAGGGAGAGAAGGGGCAGGGAGAGAGACTTGAGATTGAGTGAGTGAGTGAGGAGGAGAGACTGGAGAGAGATAAAGGAAGGAGGGTTATGGCACAGGTAGAGGGTTTAAGGGTCAGGGTTTAGGTTATGGAGAGAGATAGAGGGAGGAGTGAGATAGAGACCCAAGAGAGGGAGATGGGGTAGGATATTGAAGATACTTGAGAGAGAGAGAGGGAGGGAGTGGGAGAGAGCTAGAGGGAGGGAGGGTTAAGGGTAAAGGGTAGATGGTTTAAGGGTTTATGGTTAAGGGTGGAGGGGAGAGAGATAGAGGGAGTAAGTGAGTGAGAGAAAGTCCTAAGAGAGGGAGAAGGGGTAGGAGGGAGAGACTTGAGATAGAGTGAGTGAGTGAGTGAG
The DNA here is from genome assembly GCA_007258455.2 of Sequoia sempervirens. Lineage (NCBI taxonomy): Eukaryota > Viridiplantae > Streptophyta > Pinopsida > Cupressales > Cupressaceae > Sequoia > Sequoia sempervirens. The sequence goes on along the minus strand of VDFB02117760.1, from coordinate 3,508 downwards.
AGAGAGACCTAAGAGAAGACATAAACTACACCAATAGAAGAGGGGACACTAGGTCTGCTTCCTTCAGCTATAGGAACTTCAAAGGTTTGGTGTTGAATAAATTTTTGCATGAATTCTTGTTTGGAAGCCAACTTATGATATAACCTGAGATAGTGACCATTGACCAAGAGCTTGAATCTAACAGGGTCAATGGTCGTGAGTTGAACAACACTATTGGAAAATAATTTTGCAACTTCATATGGTCCTAACCACTTGGTCTACAACTTGCCGATATTAAATTAATACTTGGAATCATAAAGGAGTGCCTAGTCACCTAGCTAAAACTTCTTTTCCTTTATGTATTTTTCATTCCATCTGATTCTCTGATTTTGCACTATCTCAACATGATGAAGAGTTGACTTTATCACCTTATCCAAGGCATTCAGTTGCATGATTCTATCCTTCTGTGCCTCATATATGTATATCCCAAGATCTAGTGTAGTTCTAAGAGTTTTATGCTCAAATTCTATAGGCATCATGGTTGTTTTTCCATACAATAATTCAAAAGGATTGAAACCAGTGGTTGTCTTCCAAGTGTTTCTATAAGCCCAAACAACTTTGGGCAACCTATTTGTCCAATCTTTCCTATGAATAGCCTCTATTTTCCTATTGGTCACCTCAAACTAGCCATTGGCTTGAGGGTGATAGGGTGTAGATTTTCTATGCCTTAGATTATATTCATTGACCAATGTTGTGACAAGAGTTGATGTAAACTAAGCCCCTTGATCTATAACTATCTCTTTAGGAACCCCATATCATGTATAGATTTCTTCATAGAGGAATTCTGCAACTTTATTGTCTTTGGCATGTTTCAAAGCTTTAACCTCAACCCACTTGATCACATAGTTAGTGCAAACCAAGATGTAGGATTTTCCATTTGATGGTGGATCAATTTTACCTACCAAATCAAGTCCCCATTTATCAAATGGTGTGATGACTACCTAGGGGTATAGAGGCATATCATTAGATTTAGTTGGCCAGCCCATCCTCTAACATCTATCACACTTCGTAGTGTACTTTCCTGCATCCTTATGAAGTGTGGGCCAGTAGTACCCTTTATTTAGAATCTTCATTATTGTCCTCTTAGCTACAAATTATCCTCCACAAGGTTCATTGTGACATGTATGCAATGTATCATATGTTTAATCCTCTCACACATCTCCTCATCACATGGTTTGGTCTAGTCTAGAATAGACATCCTACAATCCATGAGAAATGAATTTTTTTCTCAATAAGAACTCTTTTCTCTTTGGGAGAGAAATGAGGGAGAACTCTAACTATAACCAAATAATTGGCTATATCTACATACCAAAGGTATGCACACTGATGGAAAACAATGTTCATTAGGGAAGGAGTCATCAATGAATTGAGTGTCCTTTGATGTAGTCAATCTAGAGAGAAATTCTACCACAACATTTTCCTTTCTCGGTTTGTCTACAATGGTGATGTCAAATTTCTACATTAGCAACAACCACCTTGCTAGCCTACCTGAAATCAAGGGCTTATTCATGAGGTACCTTATGGATACATGGTCCATATGGAAAAAGATCTGATATCCTATTATATAATGTTTGAACTTATTGAGAGTATAAATGACTTTCAATATCTCCTTCTCTATCACTTATAGTTAAAATCAACTCCTTGTAGGTTTTTGTTGACAAAGTAGATTGCATTCTCAATTGTTCCCTCATTTTTTCCCAAGACAACCCCTATAGCATAATCAAATTCATCTGTGTGAATATGGAAAGGGAGTTCCCTATAAAACTTTAGTTTTAGGATCTTTTGACTGGCTCAAGGTCTAGAAGAAGAAACTTATCCTGAAAATAAACTACTTCTAGTGGATGGTTATACATGGTAAGATCCTCACTATAGACAATCTAAAGAAAAGAGGTTGGTACCTTGTCAATAGATGCAACCTTTGTAATGAAGAAGAGGAATCTATCATGCATCTATTTTTTTAATGTTCTTATTCCCAAGAAGTCTGGGGATTTTTTCTCAATATTTTGATGGTGGATTGTTTTTTTCCTGTAAATGTTCAATTTTTTGTGGAAGGATGGTTTTTTTTCCCTTATTCTCATAATATAATTAGTGATTTGTGGGGAAAAATTCCCCCATTTCTGGCTTGGGGATTGTGGAAAGAGAGAAATAATAAGGTGTTTAGGGATATTGCAAGGACTAGTAAGGAGCTATATTTAATGGTTAAAAGAAAAATTCAAGAAAATGTGGAAAGTTGCATGTACAATCAAGCTAAGAAAAATCCAACACAACTAGAGCTAAGCATAAAACAACAATGGGAGCTCTCCCATGACCTAAATAATGTAAATTGGCTAAAACAACTTATTAGAAAGGGGTACTATTTGGATCCCCCTAGATCGAGGATGGGTGAAATGAAACTTTGATGGTTACTCAAAGGGGAATCCTGGAAGGGCTACTGCTAGTGAAGTTATATGGGATCATAAGGGTGCCTATCTATCTAGATACATCAAAGGATTAGGAACAACAATGGAAAAATTTGATAAGGCATCTTCTATTTTGATTGGAGTAAGATTTCTTAGATAGGAGGGATACAACAAGGTAATTATAGAAGGAGACTCAAAGTTAATAATAAATTATCTCAACAACATGGTGAATATTCCTTGGGAAATCATAGATCTGTTGGAAGATTGCAAAAGTATGTTGCAAGAAATTCAATATGTTAAAATTAGCCATACCCTAAGGGAAGGAAATAAGGTGGTAGATTTGATGGCCAACCTAGGAATAAATCAGGAAATTTTAATAAATTGGGAATTCTATAATCTGCATAATGAAATTAAAGAAGTCTTAGTGGCATATAGAATTACAAAAAATTCTCAAGTAAGGAATTATGAAGATGGAATTTTTAATTATTAATAAGAGTGGTGGGGTGAGATGGCTTATGAGGATGTGGACTTCTCAGAGGAAATTTGGCAAGCTAACTAGATGTTGGTGAAGGAATGTTGTAAAAGGATTGCCAAGTCCCAATAAAAGAAAAAGCTAAAGATGGAAAGGATGACCAACTGATAGTTGTTTGTACCTTGACATGAAATATTTAATCAGGAAAATATATCACATGATGAAAAATCTCAAGTCTAAACTTTGATGTGACAGATGGACTGGTGTTTGTAACAATACTAAAAGAAGGAATAAAAGAAGTGATATCATTGCTAGAAAGGGAAGTGCTGTCACTAGTAATAATGATGAAAGGCGAAAAGGTGATAATCAAGAAGTGAGTTCTTCTATACATTATAAAATAAACCCTAACCTGAAAGTACCAGCTTAGTCATTATGTCAATCAGCTCTTCCTATCATAAGGTGAATAGGGTGAATAGAGAAGGGTGTGGCTATCAGAACCAATGTGACTTTGTGATAGGGGAAAAAGTGGTTGCAATTACCACATGTTCATGTTGCACCCTATTGAAAGAAAGGGCCAAATCCGGAGGGCTGAGAACCC